>CM075859.1:12386268-12668768 GCA_037975125.1 Latrodectus hesperus
TTATGTATTAAAATAAAAATGTTTGAATTTAATTGTAAGCTCAAAAATATTGTAGGGCAAGATGAATGTTCTAATATCATAGCATCTCAAGCTATGCACAAGCAGAGGGCAGTTCATGTCCTTCATCAGATGCGATCTTGCATATCAGCCTTCTTGCTTAAGTGTGTATACTTCATACATAAATTTTAAAATCAAATTTAGTCTTTCTGATTAGTTTATTAATCAATGTAGTAATTTCAATAAACTTAAATATGTTAATTTTTTTATATTCTTTAACTTTAGAATTGCTGCTTGGGTGATGTATAAGTTACTTGGAAAAATGTTAGATGGTATTGAAATACGTAAAGATCAGATTGAAGCTCTCAAAAAAGTGTCAGAGGTTTGTGTATGCATTGTTTGAATAATATTTTTAAGTAACTATCAGATTCCATTTTGAATTTTCTTTAATTATCTTAATGTTACTTAATCTGTATATTACAAAAAATTCTCGAAATTCCAGTGAAATTCACATTTATCTAATAAATTCTTAACTTTTTAAAATTCAATTTTGCTGTTATTTAATTTTTGCATGGCAGAGAAAATGATTAAGAAAATATTGTTAGCTGATTTTTCTTGAAAATATTTTTTCATAATAAAATATTGTATTTAGTTAATATGTAATTTTGATAAGAACATGTCACTTTTCTAGAGTTTTTATTTACTGTTTGTTAATTTATTAATCATTAAACATGTGAATTAAAATGTATATAATGAAAAGTTATTTTTCTATTTGTTTAAACTTTCCATGACATTACTGAATTTATTGTTGATTACAACAGCATATACTACTGTTAATTTGCATGAAACTTATAAGAGGAAAATATCAGTACTTTTTTGCTTGCAAATTGTTTATTTAATAGTTTATTTTTGAGAGTTCTATCATATGAATATTTACTAAAAAGTTGCCAACCATAATCTTTGTGACAAATAACTTTACTGAATGCAATATTTTTTAGATATATTGCTGTTTTGTTAACATTGAAATACCAATTGTTTTCATAATTTTATATCTTTGCTTGTTTTTTTTTTATAATATCTTTTAACTTTGAAAATAGTGTTCATTAATTGTGAATGACATCTGCTTTGGAATCTTAAAAATTTATCTTAAATTTTTCATGTTTTAATGATTGCTGATTTTATAGGAAAATGTACCTGTTATTTATCTACCTCTGCATCGAAGCCATCTTGACTACATTCTTGTCACTTTTATTCTTTTCATGAATGATATGAGAGCTCCTCTTGTAGCAGCAGGAAATAATTTAATGATTCCTTTCTTTGGGTGAGACAAATTTTGTCATTTGAAGTTTGTTTTTACGTGGTCGCTATTTTCTGAAGATTTGTTTTCCTGTACTCCACAATTATAATAACTCCTTTTTTTGTAGCAAAGATTAGATTGTAATTGCTATTAAAAAAGAAAAAAAGCTTAAAGTTAATGCATGTATGTATATTATATATATATATATGTGTGTGTGTGTGTGTGTGTGTACATATAGATGTATGTACATCTATATGTACACACACACACACATATATATATATATAATATGCTGTGATATAGTAATCTTTTAAGCATGCATTTTAAGTCATCTTTTTAAAAATAGCTTTAGTAAAATTTTTATAATCATACTATATTTGAAAAATCGGTAAATTTTGAAAAAGTGTATTTATCTGTTTTTCTTTTGAATTTTTAATGAGTATGTCAGTGAATACTTTTTAAAGGTATTATATTTTATTGATGCAAAACTGAGTCAGCAAAATTTATAGTTTTGCACAAACTATAAGAAAGTCCACATTTTCTTGCATATTAATTTAGCAATTTTCATTAATTTTTAAATTTCGAATTGTAGTGCACTTCTTCGAGGACTTGGCGCCTTTTTTATCAAACGGAAACTAGATCCACAAAATGGACAGAGAGATTTTGTATACAGAGCTGTTTTGCATACAGTAAGCAAATTTTATTGTCTCTTTGATTTATTTTCTTTTTGGTCTGCAGTGCAAGTTTTTAACTGATATCTAGCAAATTCTAATTTATCACTTTGAAGGAAAAAAAAGAAAAGAAAATTAT
The DNA here is from genome assembly GCA_037975125.1 of Latrodectus hesperus. NCBI lineage: Eukaryota > Metazoa > Arthropoda > Arachnida > Araneae > Theridiidae > Latrodectus > Latrodectus hesperus. The sequence continues at coordinate 12,388,373 of CM075859.1, forward strand.
GAAACAGATGTAATTTAAGTCTATTTAGACTCTGTATACTTGCTGATTAGGGTCACTGTCATGCTGATCTTTACCAATAAAAATTGTTACTGTTTTATGTGTTGTATGAATGCTATATTAAGTATAATTAAATGGGGGTTTTAAATAAATGTTCATGTTTTCAAGACAAATTACTGTATTTTAAAATGCTGACATAATTTTTATCATTAAAAACTTAGTAGCATATAGCTTAATAGACTATCTTTCAGTCTTGTGAACTTTAAACATATTAAGTTAAAGAATGTGCAGTCTGTTATTTAATTTTATACCAACACAAACTTGCTTCTGTTCATACATTGTATGGTTTTAAACATGCAGAATTAAACAATTTTTGTCCTTTAAAATGTACAAGGCAGCAAGAATATATCAAAGGCTGTAGCAGATTTAGCTTTATCCAGGTTCCACCATGAAAAAGCCTGCTATACTAAATCCCTCTTAGGAACTTTGCTGATGGAAAATCCTGAGCTTGCCTTCTAGATGGCCAGCAAGGCTCTCATCTTTTCTTATATTAAATTAACTTGGACTATTAAGTTCTCTGTGGCACCTCAACTATGACTTGGGAGCGTCTCTTTAGTTACCAATCACTTTTTGACATTTATACCAGTGATAGTTTTTAAGCCCTCTTCCCTTCTGGTGCTACTTCAATATTATACTGGACTGCAAGACACTTCATGTCTGAAAAGACAGGTGTAATTTTAAAAAAAGTTCTTGAAAATATGCATCAGTATCCTTTCTCATGAATGCTATTTCAGTTTTCAGTAAAATACAACAAATGTTATGACACAATTTAATAAATAAAAAGCTTAAAAAATTACTCAATATTGAATTCCATTAGAACAATGCTAATATTGCAAAAATATTAAAAGGACTACATATTTCTATGTCCTGATTAAATTATACTTGGCTGTATCATTTTCCTCAAAATATATGTTAACAATATAAATTTTCTAACTTACTTTTTTATTCCAAAGAATTTTAAAAAAAGGAGAGAAAAAAGAATGCATAGAGAATATATTTCAAAAGTGTTTTTTACTGATTTTGTGTTATAAAATTAATTTGTCACATTTTCTTTCAATGAAACAAATTAATTGCTTTTATCAATAGTAGTTACAGTCAAAAATCAATCTTTTAATATAAATTTTTTGGCTACGAGTTGAATAGAGTTTGAGAAGATGAACATAAATTAAGTTCAAACTTTATTGCTAAAATAATTTTCAATTGTTTTTACAACATAAAATTCCTTGTATTTTCCTTTTTAAAAAAAGCGCTTATTACTCAGTTTTTATAACACAATTTCAGTAGTCGTAATAACAATTTTTTATAAAATTTAACATTTTCTGTTAAAGAATAATAATTTTGTCATGTAAATGCCTGGCTAGAAATTTTCAATTCCTCCAACAAGACAAGTTTTTACAGCAGTATTAATAAGAAATGATATCAAAACTGGCTATTAAAATGTCAAAAATCTTAAAAAGTTTCATAATACAATTTATTTAAAAATGTTTATCTGGAAAACCGTTTGCAGAGACATTGTAAGGCATTGAAACATTTTGATAGTATTATAAAATAATATGAAAATATTTTTAATACTATGAGTAGAAATCTGAGTCTTTTTCTGCTATGACTACTTTCTTGAGAACTCAAAATGTAAATATTTTGTTGGTACAGCAGTTTTCGGATATATTTGTTCAAAATAATGAATGTAATACTCTAGCTTAAAATACATTTTGTTCTGAAAGCGTGGAATCAGTGTTAAAAAATTCTGTGCATGTTGCATTAAAAATGTTATTAGAATATGTTAGAAAATTTTCTTTGGTTTACTCAAATTTTTAAGAACTGCAAAATTTATAAATGCCTGTTGTTTGGTTATGTCTTACCTTTTTAAATGTATTTATTTGTTAATTATTAATTATTCATGTTCTTTTCTTCTAGAAATTGAATAACTGAAGAATGTTTTGTTACCAAAGTATAATATACTCTCATAAAAGTCATTTTTAATGACTAAACAACATTAATGTTTCACATGACGTTGTGATTATCTGAAACATAATTTCATAAAACTTATTTATGGAAATTTTAATTTCTCTTCTGTTTTTTATTACTTATGTGTGTGTTATGATTAATATTGTTTTATTAGTTCTAAAGTATTTGTACTTGTAAAATATTTTGCTTCTTTGTATCGTACATTTCAGTTTTTAATTTCTAGTACATGGAAGAAAGCTTAAAGGCTGGTCATAGCTTGGAATTTTTTATAGAAGGGGGTAGATCACGTACTGGGAAAGTTGTCCTACCCAAAGCTGGCTTGCTCTCAATTGTTGTTGATACGTTAATGTCAGGTAGTCATAAAATAAGATTTCGATACCTCTCTAAAACATTTTATATTATTAATGTTCACCTGATTTTATATTATCATGTGAAGCAATTTGCTGTATCCGTATGAAGTTCAGAGTATATTCATTTTAGGATATATTATTTAATTTTACTAAATATTTAGTTTCATACAACCTCTTACTATAGAAAGTAATTTCTTTTAGAGTATACTATAATTTCTAGAAATTAAATGTGTTATTCACTATTGGAATTTACAGAAATATATTTCACAACTTTCTACTACCTATTTTATTTTGTGAAGATATATATATATATATATATATTCTTATTTTACAAGACCAAAATTTTGTTTCACCTTTGATTGTATTCTTAGTAATGGTATAAGTATGTTTCACTTTTAACATGTATTTTTTAAATTATTATCAGTACTATAAGATAAGTATTGAATATTTAAGTGAAATAATAAAATAGTTATTTTAGTACTGAGACAACTCATATTGCTGAGCAAACAATTGTTACTCTGAGTAAAAGAACTTTACCTTACCAAATTTTGACTGTTGCTGAAAATTTTGTATGTTGACAATGTATAGATGAGTCCAGATTTCCAAAATTGCTTAGCTCAATCTTGACTAAATCTTGAAAAATCAACATGCTTTTTTACATTTATAATTTAATTTGCAAAAAATTACCACTTGTAGAGATTAAAAGTTCCTACAAATTTGGTTTTTAACTTTTCTGTATGAAAAGCAATAGATATATGTTTGCAATTATACACAATAAGGTTAAAATTACATACATTTCAAAATTTTTTATCTTAGAAATAATATTTCTGTGATTTTGATCACTTGTTATTGTAAAAATGTCTTAAAAAGATCACAAAGGACTTAAAAGTAATGTGAAATTAAAAAAAATTTAAGCACTACAATCATTCATTGACAAATCTTACTGAAGTTTTGTGAGATTAATATGTGACTGAATATTTGTAGTATCTCTGGTATGTTAAATATTTTTCATATGATTCTTGCAAACATAAAATTTTCTAAATTCTTTTTAATGAAAACCTAGGTTATTGATTCATTAAATGAATTTTTTAGCGGCATGTGATTAATTTTTCTAATAAATAGCACTTTCTGTTGTCAAGTGTAAAAGCTAGAGTAACTAGAAATGTGTTAAAAGAATGCCAAAATTTTCAACTTTCTCAATTACATAAGCTTATCATTATAAATTCTGTTAAATTATAGTTTTAAATTTATTAACTGCATTCTAGGTGGAATCAGAGATGCTTATATAGTTCCTATTGCCATGAGTTATGAGAAGCTTCTTGATGGAAATTTTGTGTCTGAGCAGCTAGTAAGTAATATTTGTAATTTTTATGACTTAAAGAAGCATGATATGAAATATATTTTTGTTCTGTTGTACTGTTTTTCAAAAATAAAAAGTAATAAACTGAAGAAAATTCCCGAAATTTTTCTGAAATTGAAATTATTAAATTAATTAAATTATTAATTTATTATAATGTTAGAAGAAAAAATGATAAAATTATACAGAATTTGATTCATGTTGGAGTTTTATTGTATAAGAATGTATTTGTGAAAAACTTTTTCCTGTTACTCACTATTGTGAAATAATTTCTGAAGGTAAAATAGAATTTCATGATGAAAAAGTTCCAAAAATATTTTTTATGACAAATTAAATAGGTGTTTAATATTAATACTTTTTTATAAATGCGAGTATAAATTTCTATGTGCCACATGATACATTTAAGTTTTAAGTTTTCCAAAAAATTTTGGTTTTTCATTTGGGATTGTAAATTATGTTCTTTTGAACTTTTGTTTTTGTAAGTTATAAAATTCTTTTTGCTTGCTTATCTTTACTATTATAATTTTCTAATTATATCATAATAAATGTACACTCTATTAGTATATCTTTTCAAAGATATACATAAATTATTAAAGAGTATTTAATTTTATTTTTTCATGTCTGTTTGTAAAAACTAAGTAAATAGTTAAAAAATAAGTTATTGCACTCAAATTTTAAATTAAAATGATTTCATGAATTTAAACACAAATCCATCCTTTATGTTTGTAATCCACCATTTTATTAATTGAATGTTTTTATCCAGATGTTTTTTTAAATATTTTGGCAATAATTCAATATGAATAAATTATTCATTAATTCATGTTTTTTAATAGGGAAAACCCAAAGAAATGGAAAGTTTCAGATCTGCTATTCAAGGAATATGGAGAATACTACATTCTAATTATGGAGTAGTTAGAGTAGATTTTTGCAAGCCATTTTCTTTAAAGGTTAGTATTAATTTAAGCTAATTGCCTTGATTTTTATCCTTTAATTCTTTTTTGATTATTCAAATTGATAATCAACTTATTCAGAAATCTCATTAAATTTAAAAATGCTGTTTATACTGTCAGTATTTTAAAGAAATTCCTAAATTTCCTTCATATTTTTATGTTTAAAATGAATCAATATATTGCTTAAATTACTTACATATTATTGCTTGCAAAAAATGTGAAGGCAAAAATAATCAAATGATTGTAGTAGTACCTATGAAAAACATATTTCCATCTACATTTTTTGTAAAAAAAAGAATTCTCATTTTGGAATTATAAGTGATTTGTACAAAGGTTGTATTATGACTGGTCTGAGAAATTCTTTCTAACATATGTTTTTTTCTACTACAGTGGGATTGTAGGTATTTGGTGCTGAAGTATAGTTCCATAATATTGCTTCACTTAATAATTTGTCTTGAAAGCCAGGATTCTGTGAATTTTCAGCTGGTATTGCATGTGTTCAAGAAAAGCTAGCTGAACGTATTGCAATGTTATAGTGTCTTTGGCTCTGTTACAGAAGGAAATGCGATATTGTTCTAGGACATAGTCTCTGGCTGTCAATATGATTATTTGTATTCAAGTTTTTTTGATATTAATGTTGATATTGTTGTCTACACTTATATAATTAATTAATGCATCAGTCACTGAGTAGCAAAATATTATTTTTGCATTCAGTGTCTGGTGTATTTATTTGTTAAACTAATTATGTGTTTAAAATTGTGATGTATATATCTGCATATTGAGTACAGAAAATAACAAATATTGCTAAATTACATTTATTATTTATGTGTATATGGATGATCCTATTGTGCCATTGAACACACCTTTTAACTGCACTTCCTATACAACTATAAATATTAACTTGGAATGTTAATATTTGTAGTTGTGCTCCATATTTGAGGCATGCTGGACTCAAATTTTCTACCAAATAATATATTTGTTTCTCTTGCTGTATTGATTTTCATGGGAGGAATAGTTATTCAGCTGATGCAATAACCACCATATTCCATGGCTTCTGTTTTTGCTTATTTCACTCTATCTCTGAAAAAATCTGGTTATTGAATTTTGAGTGCTGGTTTTACTCTCTATCCACTACTGATGAATATATACGATTATAAATTTGAAAAGTAAAATCAGATGTCTGTATTTGCTTACTCTAAATTCTATAAAGATTTTTTTTTTTTAAAATTGGATTATATTACCAAATAAAATTTGTCAAGTTTTCTGTCATAATTATACTTATTTATTTTAATAAAACTATTCATTATTTTTTATATGTTTGCAGGAATTTTTATGTGCTGCAGAATTTTCATACAATTCCCCTGCTATGACTTTGCAACCTTCTTTGAGTAATCAAAACAATTTTTTTAACCACAATGTGAAAACTAGACGTAGATCCGAGTATGGAACAGAAATTGTTTCAGAAGATCATCGCCAGCTTATAAAGGATCTTGCTGACTATGTTGTTTATGGTAATATATTATAAATATAACATAATGTAAATTTATAACAGTAAAAATGGTAGAAAAATGTTAACTAAAAAAATAATAATTTTAAACTTTTATGGATACTTTTTTCTGCCTTAATAAATCCTACAAATTTAACTGGATTAAGATTTATAAATACTTTTTAAACATATGTAAATTTACATTTTATGTCGAATAATATACTGTTAAGATTCAACTATTGGTGTGTGTTAAATTCATGTTTATTTTTATTGATGTGAAATAATTTCAGACTGAAAAAGGGATTAAATTATATTAATTTTATTTTATGGACAAATTTTTATAAATTTATGCTCTATTTATATTTCTTAATTCAATTATTACTCTTTCTGTCTTTCTCATTACATCGATGTTTTTTTGTTTTAATATATATAATATTTATCCAGATTCATTCAATGCTTATTCCTTGATGTCTACAAATCTCTTGGCTTTCTTACTTATAACAAAATATAGAAAGGTATGTTGTACTGTCATAGAGGAAATTTTTATCCATGTATTTTTCACTACATTTTGCATATTTATATTTCTTTATTGTAGGGAGCTACATTTGATACACTTGTAAAGAGTATGAATTGGTTACGTGAAGAAATCTCTAAAAGAAATAAAACGATTTCTTTTTATGGTGATTCATCTGAAATGATTACAAGAGCTTCAACATTATTGGGAGAAAATCTTGTTCATGTTGAAAATGTTCATATGGAATGGTCTTTGGACCAGTCAAATAATAACAACATGAACTTGTTATACTATAAACCATCTGTGAATTTGCCTGAAGTGTTGGAATTACAATATTATGCTAATTCTGTGTTACCCGTATTTCTAATTGAAAGCATTGTTGGTAAATATTTTAATATTTGTTTTTGAATTTAAACTTTTCTTTTGATAAGTAAGACTTAAAATATACATGGTTTTTTTATAGTGACTGCTATATGTGCATCCATTTCTGAGAAATGTAATGAAGAACACAACAAAAATGTCTACATCCAGAGGAGTAACATAATCAAGCAATCACTTGAATTATGCAGCATCTTGCAGTATGAGTTCATTTATTCACCTGTATGTATTTCTCTGTTAATTTTTGTTTAAATTGATATTTTAAAATTTTATTTCACATATTTCATTTCTTTTTAGCCTGGAACCAGCATTTGTTCTGTATTGAATGCTGCTATTGATGAGCTTTTAGATTGTCGCTTATTGAAAGTAAAAGAGGTAAAACACCTTGCACTTACTAAATTATCTATTTTTATTCTGAACATTAACAAAAATGTTTCTTTTAGTAGTTACACAACTTTCTGGCAAATATTTTTTTTTAATTTAAAGTAATAAGTTATTGATCCCAAGTGATATTGCTTATCATGAAACAATTATCCTAGTTTGTAGTATAATAATTTTTCATTGGAAGCAAAAGTCTTATACCTTTGTTTTACAGATACTTATTTGGCTTCACTGAAAAACTTTTTTAGTAGTAAATAATACCTACAATCATGTAAATGTGCACCAAATTATGCTTCCAAAAGTATGCTGTTCAAATAAATTTTGCATTTGTGCTTTTGTTCTTCTCAATACATCAATGTTTCTATAAAAATCTGAAGTCATATAGCTGTTTTAATTGCTGAGAAGAAACTCGAAAAATATTTCACAATTTCAATACCAATTTATTCAACCAAGTGGTTTAATTCAGAGATCAAGTCTTGAATGATTTATAAAATGTGTAAAAAAATAGTTCTCAAGTTTTATAAGTGTTTATCTTAATTTGGAACTGTCTATTTTCTTCTGTTGGTACAAAGTAACATATGATAGCTGTATGCTATCCTTTATATATGGATTATATTAAGAAAATTTATTAGAAATAATTTAGAAGGCTAGCTTTTAGAAATTCTTGGATAGTTATGCCAAATTGAATTATTGAACACTGACATGATCTTTTAGAAATGAAAATATAAAATGAAAGAATGTATTGAGTAATAATTTAAATAGAATTTTAATCAACTGTTAGAAAAATCTGGTTCCATGTGGTAATCAACCTTCGATTTTATTTATTATATTTTGGCTACCAGAAAGGAAACAAGTTTAGACTTTAATTAAAAAATTTTATTCACATTACTAAGTATTCAATAAGAAAAAGAAATTTCTGAAATCTACATATTTGTAACATTTTATTGAATTCATCAACATTTGCAATTACACTAAATAACTGTAAACATTTGTATTGATTTTCAAGAAAAAGTATTGTAGGTAGATGAACATATGAGCTTTACATGATAGCTGAAAAAAATCTTTTCTTTTAAGCATATAATTTATGATATTTAAATACTATCTTTGCTAAAATATTTGAAAAATGGCTTTTTATAAAAAAACTTTGCTTCAAAAGCAATTTTTCTACCACATAACTTATATTTACAAATTGAAATTTTTCAAACATCCACTTTTACCCACTATGAAACAAAGTTTTTTTATTAGTGAAAACTTCTTGATTTTTCAACTCTGCTTAATAGTAAAGAGCTCTTTGAGAATTGTTTTGTAAAATCTAACTCAAAATTTTTAAAGTAAAATATTTTATTTCTGTGTTGTTGATCACACATACTTCCAATTAAAAAGAAGTAAGAACTGTAGTTAAAACAAACTGCTTTTGAAATCAGTACTGTCATAAATGAAGAAGTAATCGTGTAAGAGACTTTAGAATTTATGAACTAACTGTTGTCTTCTGACATGAATGCAATCATTATAATTACCCTGAATTTGGAGTCATTGCTAGAGTTTTACATTAAACTATTATTGTCCAAATTTTGATGAATAATATGTTTGAAGATCTAATATTGTTTCAATTTTGCTTTTCGAATATAGTGACATACTCTTTCTTTGCACAATCTTTAAATAAATATTTTTTTTACTTTCAATCACCCTTGATTTTCATACTTATGATTCTGACTGATTAACAAAGAAAATCGATATCTGATATCATGATTTTGCACAATGCTATCTGAATTTTGTATAACATTTTTCTTTGCCCCTTATGAAGGGCACTGCATTCAGGAACCATTATAGAACAAAACATGGGCAGACTTAGAAAAGAGCACCATAGGAATGTCTGCAACAAGTTGAAATTATAGTATGGTAGGTGCATTTTTATTTCTAATTGAGCTTTTAACAGCTTATCTAGGATGCTAAATTAGATATTCCACATGTTTGTACTATCAGTTGTCCTCTCTGGAATTCGTGGTCTTCTCTCAGTATTAGAAAAACCTTTATACTGTTATTGTGTCACTGATGGCATCCTACAAAAGTGTTAGAGTTCCTGTAGAAATATTCTAGTACCACACCGTTTTGTATGTTAAACCTTTAGATTTCGCTTGAAATTTCTTTTTCTTAAATTTATCTTTATGTACCCACCAACTGTAGATAAACTTTATATTTCATAGTAAATATTCATTTATTGTTTAACAAGAATAAATTTATTTTAACAAAAATCAAATTAAATAAGAAAATGACTATCATTTCATTTTGGGAGGTTAAATTTTATTAGTAATTTAAAATTTGCCTTTTTATATTAGGATAGTTGTTCACATGTTGATTAAATAAAGGGAATAATTTAGAAAAGGAAACACTATCTATATTATTGAATAAATATTGAATTTTTATGTTGAGAAAAGTAAAAACTTTTTTAATTAGTTTTGTGAAATTAAAATAATTGATTTTGTGTTTATCTCTTAGAAATCTGATGATGAAAAAATGGTTGATGTCCTTCCTGACTTGGTGAGTGATGATTTTTTCCTGCAAGGAGATAAAACTGAATTGAAACAAGAATTGAAGGTCAGTAAAGGAATTTTATATATGCTACATATTTTATATTAGATATATTGTCTTAGATTTTAGTAATTGTGTGTAGCTTATAATTTTTTTGCTTAATAGTTTAATGCCTGTTGATTTAAAATTTTAATCATCTTGTTTGTTATAGAACGCTGTTGACTTTATAAATTTAACAAAGAACTCGAGTAATGTAACTGTCTTTAGAATGTATTTACAGTCCACCAAACTTTCTTGTAGATTTCTTACATTTAATTATGTTCTTCAGTGACTATTAAAATATTGCTTTTTTATGAAAACAAACTTATTTTGTTTCTGTTTATAAGTGTTTCTGTAAAATACTAATTTTAGGATGTTGGTTGTTAATTTGTATATTTCATCTTAACTTTTTCAATGATAAGATCAAAAGTATTAAATTTTTCTCTAGTTCATTAAATAAAAGACTATTTTGATTTATTGCATGCACACTTAAAGTATTTCACTCTTGGAAATGATCCTTGTATCATATATTTGTAGGTAAATGCAGGAGACAACAATATCAAATATGCTCATTTCCTCCAGAGCATTTTATTTCCGTTCATTGAATCATATTTCTTAGCTGCTTCTACTTTACCCAAACTTGTTGATGTTGAAATGGAAGGTTAGTTTTTTTATTTAATTTCAATTTTCTTTATCATACAATTCGTTTATCTTAATGTAGCTGCTATTAAATTCAAACAAAACTTTTTATTGCAGAAATGTCACTACTGCAAGAAATAAAGAGCTTAGGATGTAAAGAGATTCATCTTGGACATATATGCCATGGTATGTTAATAAAGTAAATTTTTTTACTCAAATGAGAAATCCGCATGACTGATTTAGTAGTCAACATTGTGTATTAGAATTTTCTTACACTTTAAATGAGAAAATATATTTACTGCACTTCTCAGTAGTATATGTAAGAAAGATTTTTTGCATAAATTACTTGCATTAATAAAAATTGACAATGGTTAAATGTTGATTTTTTTTAAAGACTTGCTTTTTCTTCAGTGATTAGTGATTTGAATTTAGTTATAACTGTTTTATACTTTGCAACTTTTTATATCTTGATTTGTCAATATGATAATATGATGAATCAGTGGGAATTGCTCTATTACTAAAAAAATTACAAAAGCAATCAGTTACAAAAGTACAATGTTATTTTTCAAACAGTACAGTTATGGACTGTCGTTTTGCTTGTTTAGAAAATATTTTGAAAGGTAAAATCAAGCAAGTATTATCTTTATTGGTATTGTTTTTGCTATAGAAAATATTACTTTTAAATTTGCTTTTTTAAAATTCTCTTTCTTGATTATGTAATATTAGATACAAATAAAATACCTGAACCGGAAATAAGTAATTAGTAAGGTAACACAATTCAATATTATATTGTAGGTAAATTAAAAGAATGTTACAATAAAGTTAATGATTCTAATAGGCATTCTGTTAGATGTACTGGGCACTGGAGTGAATATATTGCCAAAATGTACTCCATTAATCTAATTAAATTATATTGTAAATTTTTTTTTGTTCTTCAATGCACGACAGCTCTGGGGAGGGCCTTGGCTTTCTCCATAAGATTCCTCCAGGCCGCTCTTTTAATGTCCATGGTCTTCCAGTTTGTTACTCTCAGGGTATTGAAGTCCCTTTCAAGACAGTCAACCCATCTGAGGTTGGGTCAGCTTCTAGCTCTTGTTTCTGTAAGACTGGCAAGAAATATTTTCTGCGTTGTTCTTTTTGTGGTTCTAATGGATCGAAAAATGCGATTCTTTGTTCGAAGAAATACTTCAAATGCAATGTATAAAGTTTCACAAATAAATATAATTTTTTATTTAAACCTTTTACTAAGGTATCTGCTCTGTGTTATGTATTTGTTCATATTTATTATTTTTACTATTTCAGAGGAATGTTTAGGTTTGGATACATTGAAGAATGCTTTGAAATTATTTGAAAGCTGGAAAATTGTTGATGTTAGGATGCAAGCCTCTCTGAAGTTATATAGTCTACATCAATATTATAACGATTCACTTAAAGTGGAAGATATAATTGCAAGGATAAAGAAATATATGCATTAAGTCAGATGTTGCTGTGCAATATGTGTATAAAAATATCAAAAATAATTGCTAATGCCAAATTTTTCTAAACAAAACTTTGATAAATGTTTACGTGTCATAACATTGAAAACATATTTATTGAGGAAATTTTTTTAGTACTGTTTAATAACCTTACTATAATAAAATTGTTGAAAAAATACTTGTAAAACAATATTTTTTAAAAAGCATTTAACTTAGATTTGCCTCTTATTTTTTTGTAAATGGTGACATTTGTGTGTCTGTGAGTATGTATGTATTGTGTGTGTGAAATTCTCTCCATTTTCTTGCATCAAGGAAATGTATAAATCTATTTTCTGACTGTAACTTTGAATTTATCTTTTTTATGTCATATTTATTGTTAATAAAATTTTTAAATGTGTTCTTTCCAATTTGTACTTATTTTTTCCATAATGAAAATTTCTTGTTATTAATGCTTCATATTTTAAGGATTAGAAATGCTCTATTTTTGCTATTATATTGGCACTTCTATAAATAAATTCTTCCATAATTCAACATGCTTATAACCAATTTTTACATGCTATAGTATGTTGAATCTGACTTCAATAAAATATAAGACTAGAAATAATTAAGAATTTCCTGTTCTTTAAGTCTCACTTATGAATCTTCATCTCAGCAATTTATTGAGTGAGAAGTCTATCAATTTTTGCAAAACAGTTATCTTACGCCCAGGTCTTGACTTAGCCTATTTGGGGTCCGGAACAAAAACTACTTTGGGAGGTCCCTCTGCTTCACAACAACAAACTTTCTATTTAATTTGGCTGTCCCTCTGATTAAGGGGTCCAGGGCAACTGTCTGGAATGTCCCTACCTTAGTCAGGCTCTGTTTGCTCCAACTTAATAAAGAAAACACAAAAGTGCTTTTTTAATGTTTTTTTATCTCTACTCTCCTTTGCATTATAAACATCAACATAATCTGTATTATAGTGAATATATGGAAACATCATTGATTTAACAACAAAATAGTTTGCACATTTTTAAAAAAAAATGTAAATTATTTAAGAAAAAGATAAGGTGAAAAATAAACTTCGTAAAAATCTTGAATGGAGTTTTGTAATTGTTTATGTGACAGCTTGTTCTAGGCATGATTTTTCTGAGCAAAATATGCTGTATATTTTGCTGGAACTATATAAAATAGTAATTATTACCATATATTGAATAACATTGAGTAAACGAAGCAATGATAATAATACCACTAATGATATTGATATTCATAATTCTTGATATCGGTCTTCATTTTATTTATCTGAATCTTTCATTTCTGTGTTAGTTTTCAAAATGTGGTATTTAAATAAAATGAAGTAAAATAAGTAATTTTATTTGCGTAGATAATCCTTAGCTTTTCAAATATGTATATATGCTTAGAGTTTTTCAACGAATATATAAAGGTAGAAGTCAACTAATTAGTCTGCAGACTAGCTGTGTGTGAATAATGGAACAGCCTTCATACCTTTGGTGCCTCTTCCAGGAGATCACTCTCTCGACATACTTCGTCCCTTCCGCCAAGTACACCGTCTCGTGAGCACACTGAGGCATTTTGCAATACTTGAGTGGAATCTTCTAATTTATATCTCCTAATATAAGTTAAAACATTGAAAATCCTAGTATAACGTTTTCGTAAATGAGTATAACCCAGATGTAATCTTAATTCAGGAATCATTTCTAACAAATAATGTAAATATTCTTATCCCAGGATATGCATACTATAGAAATGATCACCCAAGAAATGTCATCCTAGCAAGGGGTGGGACAGCTATTTTAGCCTCTATTGTAATTAATTTGTGTTGTGTTTTGGTAGTGTTGTTTCTTACACTACCAAAACACAACACCAATTAATTACAATAGAGGTAACCTTGGTCACACTGAACCTGCCAACCCTACCCCAGATTAAATTCTACTCCGCATACATCAAACCTAGACCACAATTAATTCATAAACATGGATCTTGAAGCAATGCTTACAATTAACTATGATATTCTAATATTTGGCGATCTTAATGCTAAGCAAACTGCATGGAACTGTAGGTCACACAGCAAAACAGTTCAAATTTAAAAATTCGCTGATATAGACGAACTAAAAATTCATGCTCCTGATACACCAGCACATTTTAGTACTAATTCACCAACAATTGATATTACACTTATCAGAGGAATTAATTATAACTCTATAAAATTTATACACAATCACGGAACTCGATCATGAACAGAACTGACTTTAATATTTTCTTCTGATTAATACTCCCACTCTTCATTACACGGATTGAATCAAATGCAATGAAATTTTAAATAATAACCCTTTTAATATAATTAATACAAAAATAGGAGATGAGAATGAGATGATTTGCTTGGAGGCGGAACTGCTTACAGTGCACCGTGAATTACTAAAGTCCCACTCCCTTCCTACCCCGCTACCTTAGAATTTTGAAAGCAAACAGAAACAGACTCAGGAAGCTATATCAAACTAACAGAGTCCCAAATATAAAATCAATATAATAAAGCGAATAACTAATTCAGAGCCAAGATAAGTTCATATAATTCACAGAAATGGAGAGAAAAGTTAGAATCATAAATACTCACGACCGATCCATTTGGAAGGCCGTCAGTATGTTCAAGAAGAAACCACAGTATTTTCCGCCCATTCAAGACTGAAATATAATTGCATACACAAACAAATAACAAGCAATTGCTGACGTTTTTTAAGCACAATTCACCACTAATGACCTACACGACACCAGAACCGAAGATCTGCTTGCTAGCAACATACTTAGATTTCTCTCCAGACCACACACACAAGTCATTCAAAGCACCACCCCTTCGAAAGTAATGGCAATAATCAAGAAATTAAAGGATAATAAATCTCCAGGAATTGACGGAATAACAAACAAAATGCTGAAAAACTGCAGTAATAGTACCAATATTAAAACCAAAACAAGACAGCTACCATCCCTCAAGCTTTAGACCTATTAGTCTACTGCCCTCTTTAAGCAAAATAACCGAAGTAATTATTCTAAATAGACTAGATGGAATTTAGAAAAATATCATATTCTTATCCCTGAACAACACGGGTTCAGAAAAATCACTTTCAACTACGCATCAATTTATGAGAGTAAGGAAAATCATCACCCATGGATTTCAACATAAAAAAATACAGGAGCAGTTCCTCTTCTTGATATTGCTGAAGCTTTCGATCGAGTTTTGATTAGTGGACTTGTACACAAACTCATTAATATTGGTCTACCCGACTCACTCATTAGGAGACTCATTTCATATCCTTTGGGACGAAAGTTCCAGGTTCGCTCAGGTACTACATACTCAACTCATAGATAAATCTTTGCCGGCGTGCCAAAGGGTCCAAATTGGGACCAAGGCTCTTTCTTATCTATGTGAACGACATTCCAATATCAACACTAACTTCCCTGCACCTTTTTGCAGACGACATATTTATACTAGCACAAGGTAGAGGAAAACATCACATATCACAGAACAACTCAAAAACATTTAAAACAACTTGAGTTCTGGTTCGTTAAATGGAAAATTCTTATTAATGTAAATAAAAGTGTATCCATAATTTTTAACAAAAAAAATCTTCCACCCAGTGTAATTAAGATCAAAAACGAAATTATACCATGGTCACAGACCTGTAAATATTTAGGAGTAACTTTCAACAGAGAATTAACATGGTACCCACCTCTGATCGAAATTATTAACAAATTTAAACAACTACATTATATCCACTTATCAACCTCAATTCAAAACTTTCCATGGAAAATAAAGTGCTCATTTATAAAGCATATCTTCGACCACTTATTTCCTATGCCTGCCCTATCTGGGGTTACACCCATGATAGTAAAATTAAAGAACAGGAAAGTTTTCAAAATAAATCCCTCAGATTCATTAGAAAGCAAAAAATCAGACAAGAATTAAAAATACCTACCATGTGAGAATTTTTTGCAAAAATAATGTATATATAATGTATAAAAATATTGATAAAACTAATAATGGTACGATAATTAGCCTTCCGTCCTATAATGACCTAATTACTTATAATAGATTCCGTCTCCACTCATTGCTCAGATAAGGCCCAAAGTTTCTTTACCAACCACCGTGAAATAAACTGTAAATAGAAAATTTTTCTTGGATAACTACTTTTTTTATAGAAAAAAAAAAGAAACTACTAAAAAGATAAAAAGAAAATTTTTGTATTACATCTCATTCCATGTGTGAAAAAAACTATGAAAAATAATAATAATGATGAAAAAGAGGCATATATATATGTATGCTTACTAAATGTAAATAATTTTATAAAAACAGATAAAAAATTTTAAATATATATGTATATATAAATAAATAAAATATAAAAAAGATAAAAGCAATGTTGTATTGCAGACCAATTTATACTTTGTAAATAATATTGTAGTGTGTATAAATTCTTGTAAATATCTTTACCTGTTCTTATGTATAAATCTTCTTATTTCTTTCAATTTACTCCTTTACTATTTCCTTTATTATATCTATTAGTTTCATTTAATGTAAATATATATTTCTCTTAAATAATAAATTATTAAACAATAGCTTTTAATAATTATGAAAGAAACTTTAGGAACTAGCCATAGCTCTGCCTATTAGAATTTCAAACTCAATTTAAGCCAATCAGATTCAAGTTATAGCTCACCAACCAAGAACCAGCTATCTAATGAAAGTAGAGGATCACCAGATCCAGGGACCTCTGAAAACTGCCAGCCGGCAACCACTTTCTAGTGTAACGTAAACAGACCCAACAACAGCTACCACCACAGTCAAGCTAGAACAAGTTTTAAATATTGTTAACACCCATGATTTATAAATTATCACAATCCCAAGAACGAAGCTAAAAATGACTTTGAACTTGAAAATTAAGGCATTCAAAATTTATCGACTAGACATACTTCGGAACTTTGGGAGAGGATCTTGCATTTTTGATCTGAGGTATCAGCTATTCTTACTCTTACCTTGAGATACAGGGCATATATATAGTTGTAGTCTGGAGAGGGAAAAACCATTCCATATCTACAACAATTCTTATTACTCCCTAACGAATCCTGAGTTCATGATAACCTATCGTTGACTCTGAAAGACAAGCTCATTTAAGATGACTTTAATGTCAAACATCCATTTTGGGGTTGTTCTTCAAGCAGTGGAAGAGAACTGTATTAGCTGACACTGTGTTCATAACATTCAATGACGATCTCCCTACCCATATTTCCTTTAGCTATAATAACACAAGGTTTTTAGACATTTCACTTGCCTTTTCAAACAGCCAACAACTATCAAATTTACGGTGATGGATTCATTTGAGAGTGACCACCAACCCAATTTAATAAATATTAGAAAAAACAGCGCATTTATATTATCAGAGAATCTTTCTGGAACTTAGCTAAAGTTGACTAAAACTCCTTCAAGCTATACGTTGATAACTACATTTATGCAGAAAATTTAACCGATAATATAATTGGCAATGGTTTAAATTAAAAAAAATAATTTAAATAAGGCCATGAAGTTTATTCTTAGAGTTAACATAAAAAACTCTTTATCATTCTTCATTCATAAAGATCCACTTTTGGAACCTCTATTAAGGAAGAAAAATCTTCTGTATTCTTCTGATTCTATTGAAACCGATAACAATCATAGCTTCAGAAATGTGAACTAAATAAAATAGTTAAAAATATATGCTAAAACAAATATTGCTTACGCACAACTAAGACCAATTAAATAGAATGAGTTAAGCAATAAGCTTGATGCTGGAGTACCAGATTCTAAACTCTAAAAAATCATTATAACAGCAACATTCTGGGACTTACAACATTAAAGAGCTCTGTTGGCGAACTCGCTCCTGTTAAGATGTCTTCCAATTCACTGGGTTCATTTTATTAAGAAACTGTCATATTGAACTTCTGATGTGAAGACACCTATTAAGATAAAAGCAAGGGACTTAATGGTCTGTCGCAGTACGGATCTTGATCCTCACCATTCATCGGAGATTCCTCTCAAGAATTACTCTCAGCTCCGGCGTTAAATCTTTCCAAGTTTCCTGGTTTTCATAGAATACACAGCCAAATGTTAGAACATATTGTCTTAATTACAAAGGAGAATTTTAGATCGTATTTACCATTCTTGTACTTGTGAACAACTTTCTATAGACTGGAGGAGAGCTTTTATTATTCTTATCAGAAAACCAGGCAAAGTGCCAAACTTTCTTGACAGTTATAAACCTATAGCCCCTCCAATATGACTTGTAAACTAATAAAAAAATTATTCTTTCAAGAATTCTGGATTACAGTCACTTGTCGCCACATAAACAATATAGATTTCGAAAAGGTCATAGCTCCACAGATCAAGTCATGTATTTTTGCGAAAAGATAAGGGAAGCAAAAAAATGTAATGCATTTGTTCGTGTCTGACTCGGACGAAAGTTGCTGGAAAATTTGCACATGCCCTTGTCTCACATGGGTACTCTTGTACTTCCAGTTATTTCATTTCTAATGCCCGTCTGAGATTCGTTCCTATAAAAATAGATAGGATAGGTTATAGTTAAACTTATTTAATATGGATGAAAAACTCGATCAATTTTTACCAGTTTTTCCGAAAAAACTCGTGCTTTAAGCTAATTCGACATACTGTGGCAGCCTTGCTAGATGTATCTGGGGCATTTGATACAGTTTGGAATTACAAACTTATCGTTAAAATCTACGACACCTTCAATATTAGGAGTTTTACCTTGGTTTTAATAGCTGATGTTCTGCACCACAAAGATCCATCAGAGTTAAATTTAGCAAGACCTTTTTGGATCCTTTTAGACTAGGACAGGTCGTTTCTCAGGGATCAATTTTAAGCCCTTATCTTTTCTTACTGCTTCTGGTCGGTGTAGAGAAAAATAAATCAAAAATTGTTTATACTGAAATCTTTGCTGACGATATTGTTCTTTAGAATTCAAGTTCAGATGTGTATTACATAGAAACTCTCCTAAAAACAACCATAGGTGCACTCACTGACAACAGAAGACAACAGAAGACAAATTGACCTTTAATCCTGATAAATATGACATATTTTTACTAAGAAACACCTATATAATTACAAACCAAAGTTGTCTTTCGAAGGCCAATCCCTTATATGAACATCCCAGGTACCTAGGATTAATTCTTGATTCTGAATTCTCAACAGCAAATGACATCTAGAATACTTGGTGCTTTAGCACCTAAACTTCATCAAATATCTAACATCGAAGAGATTGGAGAGCTGATATAAACACTCTTAGAAGCACATATATTTTGCCAGTAAGACCTAGACCTATTCTATAATATTATAACCCAATTTACACTGGCGAGTCTGTAAGCAATTTTCTGAAATTAAAAAATGTAAAACTGAGTACCGCTTGAATTATTTTCGGATTTAGAAATAGCTGTTCTCTCTCCTAGTATAGCCTTATTTGAAACCAATTTACAGCCACTGCTCATTTAGTCAAGAGCTTTAATAAATTATACAGCTAGGCCACCAACATCGAACTTCCATATAACATCACACTTGGTATAGCAATCATACTCAATATATACAGCCCTTTTAGCTTGATATATCGGGATGTTGATCCTTTATCTCTGAATTCCTGTATAGATCTCTCAAAAGGACTAAAAGTTTTCTTCCATTTCTATTAAATATACACTGCAAACAAGTAAGCTCATCATGAAGACTATTTTAGATAACTAGCTCTGGAATTTACAGAGTGACAATTTTATCCTGTTGACAAAAAATATTGTATTAAACTAAAAACATGGCATTTATTTTCAAAAAATTAATTTTATTTTACTCATTTGTTACTTAGATACTACATATTTAAGTATTTTCAAAATAGACCCCTTGGGCATCGATAAAGAGTTTTAAACGTCACGTAAAATTTTCTGCAATGGGCCGCAGTTCACCAGGGGTTAATTTAGCCCATTCATTCTTAAGAGTAGCCTTTAGGCATTCCAAACTTCGAGGTGTCTTAGAGAATACTCTTGATTGCAGAATAGACCAAACACTATAGTCCATTGGGGCTTAAGTGAGATGAACAGGGGGGCTATATTCCCACAGGTATGAAATTTGGAAGATATGCTTAACACCAGTCTTGCGTTGCTTTTGCTTTATGAGAAGGGGCAGAATCTTGTTGAAGTGTCTAGATGCTGTTTTTAAAATTGTTTTTGGGCCAAGAAAGTAAAACCAACTGTAATATCTCATTGCAGTACATGGTCTTGCTCATTTTGACGCCTTGATCTATGAAAACCAAAGGAGTTTTTCCAAATTCACAAATGCCTCCCCAAACCATAACTGACTGCGGTTTTTGCCGACATTCTACTCTTATGGAAGTTCCAGGATGATCAGATGACCAGTAACGGTCATTTTGTCAATTATTGGATTGTTCAATTGTGAAAAGATTTTTGTCCGTGAAAATGAAATTTTTTCATGCGCCTTTTGCGGACTTTCGAAAGAGAGCTCGACATCTTTGCAAGCGTGTACGCTTATTTTGCTCAATTAGTTTCTGTACTTTTCGAAGTTTATATGGCTTAAGTCTAAGTTCTTCATTTGCAGTTTGTCTGATTCTCTATTAACCCCTATTTCTTTAGCTATTTTTCTCATTGAGTTTCTTGGATTTCAGTTACTTTGTTTCTTGATAATTTTGCGAATTTCATTTGTATTCACAGTTCTTTTTTTGATTTTCGAGATCTATTACCGTCTTGGCCAAGTTCCAAGAATCGTTTTATAGTAAGTGATACCGTTTGCCTGTGGATATTCAGTTTTCTGGCAATCTGAATTTGCTTAAATCCAGCCTCAAGTAAAGAAATTATTTCAAACAAGGAAATAAAAACTACCTGTTTGTTTTGCTAACATTAAAATCTCTTAAGGAAATGAAATTATTATAAAAAGCGGTTGACATGAATTAAACCAATCAAAAGCAGTACAATTTTGTCAACAGTATAAAGTTGTCAGCCTGTATTAGTTGCATTCCTGAAGATGCAGCACAAGTCTATATTGACGGCTGTTATATAGAAGATAGTGCTAGCATCATTATTCTTATTAGGGACACCACTCTGAAACTACATTAAAGCATCGCAATCCTAACACTTGATTTACCGCCAAGAGCAAGTTAATTGCGATTAATGCTTTGGGTTTGATAAAATCATATCTTCCGATTATAAATTTGGACAACTGATTTAATCGGACTGCCACAGTACATTACAACGTCTTATTGACCGGACCCTCCACAAACGATAAAAGCAGCGTATTTATCCTGGTCAAACAGAGGATGATCCCTCAGACTCACAATGTAAATCTATCTCCAATGGCTCTCATTACATGTCAACATCAATAATAATGAAATCGCTGATAGACTGGCCAAAGTGGATAGTGAGAACGAAGTGGGCCACTGGTTCTTCACTTGCTTATCAAGAACTTTATTCAGAGGAAAAATCTAAACTGAATTTAATATGGTATATTCTATCTTCGTGTCACTGGTACACAAGAACATCCCCTGACATACTGCTGAAAATCAAATGTGACCGTTGCTCCTAGATTGCTTTGACTAAACTAACAAATGACCACTTAAAGTGCATTTCCTTTGATAATGGCAAGAAAATTTACCCCACTAGGAAAAAATTTGACCATCCAGCTTCCCCGCATAATATTCTGGGTTGCATCGGACTTTTTAAGAAAGATCTAACATTCAATTCCCTTACAATTATAGATTTTTGGTTGCCAACAACATTTGGAGCTGATATAATATGTCAGATATGTTGAGGATAAGTACAAAACAGAAGTTAATTTATTTTGGCTTAATACTTATGATAGTTTTGTTATATTTGTTTTCCCTATTTCAATCTTTTTATTAGGAATTTCGAAATTCCTTACAGGGGTGCAAGTTTTTTACACAATGATCTAAACTTTAAAATAAAATTTCTCTTGTTAATTATCGTAAAAATGTTACTAAAAAACTTAATTATAAACATTAGTAATCCCAAATTTTATCTTCATCAGCACACTATGAGAAATCAGATTCTCAATATGTTAAGTAATATTCCTAAGTTAATAATCAACGTTTGTTCATAAATTGAATCATTCAGTATACGAGAAATTTCTGGCCCTGATCCTGAATTTAATTACTGTCTGAATGTTTATTTTCAGCTGGTAATGGTATGAACAAAAATTTATTCAATAAAAATTCAACATTGTTTTGAAGCATTTATGTTTTTCCTTCTTCTCAAGAATGGAGTGTTTTTACCTGAGATAAATGGATTTTATTAAAACTCGAAGGATGGTAAATTCATTTAAATATTTAATTGTGGGTCAAAGCATAATTATATTTTTAGTTGTTTACAATCACCATTAACTTAATGAATATTTACATTCAATATTGGTATTCTGCACTTTACAGAAATTTTAAAAATCATTTTTTACCCTTTAATTATTAGATATTCTTACCTAAAAATTTTGTATTTGGCATTACACATTCAACGGTATTGAAAATCTTAATATGTGGACAGTTCATTACATAGAGAAAATAAGCTTTAATTAGTGCATATTATACACTCTTTTGCCAAAATGGATTTAGAAGCACCAAGAAGGAAATGACTGTTTTTAATGAAGTTAAATATGTGTACAGCTCATACACAGATACTGAAATGATAAAAAAAAGTTAAAACTACATAGGTCCCATTCACGGTTCACGATTACCACTTGAATGTTCAAATCAGTAGTTGGTGCAACCATCCTTGCCAGTGATACATTCTTGTATACGCTTCGGTAAAGAGTGATAGAGGCTCGTATTGTAATGTTTCTATTACTTTAGTAGCCTTTTTAGGGTGCTAGAATCTGGCACAATACCATGCTTCAGACATATTTGATTAGTGAAGGGTCTTATGAACTTATATCCTAAGAAAGATTATAAACGACACGAAGGCAGTCCAGAGATCAGCTAGTGGTATGGGGCTTGGCATTATCTTATTGGAAACTGTCCCTAGGATGATGTACCAGGAAGGATCATACAACAGACTGCATCATATGTATCAACATATCCTTAAGTTGTTAAAAATGTTTGGAAGATGACCTGCAGTCCTATGAGATAGAACGCCAAACTGTCGATTATAGTTGTATGCTTTTGTAAAATGAAGGCTGTCCAGACACGAACACGATGGTCATATGCTTTAAGAGTAAAGTGGTATTCATTGCTGAAAAGTTTGCAGGACCAAGCTAATGGCAAATATGATGAAAAGCTTTGACACCACTCTTGACGATTCTGCCGATGTATGGGATCAAAGACAGATGTCTTACAAGCCACTATGAGCTTACCCTCACCGCAGTCAAGCTCCGCAAAATGGTTGAAGGTAACAGGTTGAAGGTTGGTGTAGAAGAGGCTGTGTTATGTTGAATAGTAGAAAATTATAGCGTTTTAGCAGTTCGGCTCTGTAGAACAATCATCTGATCTTGCCTTGTATTTATCACTCTATTCGTAAAAAGCTTTCCTTCTGTCGATAAGTTCCTGGCAGTAACCATTCCTGCCAGCACATCTATGTCTATATTTTGCAAGTAACGACCCATTGACCGATACAGTTTCACACCTTGAATACCTAGTGTCACACCTTTCAACAATGCGACCACGTTTGAAGTCACTTAGTTGTCTATAAAGTCTTCGAAATTGTCTTGATTGCATTTCTCTTATGAATCACATTGGCAAAAACGAAAAAAAAAGATAAAATTTCCGCTTCTATTAGTAGTTTTATACTTTGCGAGTTTCTCAGCAGAAATACGCACTACAACCGCAATTCATATTCATTAGCTTCGAAAATTTTATCACTTGCATGTTATATCAACCGAATAATTCCTTTTTGGTTTTTCAATTTTTTTTCAAAAGAGCGTGTATATTAACTATAAATCACAATACAACTATTAGAACACTATAAAATTATTTTTGCGCTATTTATAATGCTACGCTTTGGACATTTTATACCGTGTTTACAGAAAATGAAGGAATAGTGAAGAAAATATAGGAAGAATTAAAAGCTCACAAAAGCGGTGTAATTCTAAGTATACATGAATAAGAAGTAACCAAAAATCTTCTGTGTAATTGTGCAACATACGTAATTTTTATTCTTGCTTATGAACACAAATACACTGCATACCATGCGAATGCGAATTTATAAAAGAAACCTTCAAAAGTTTGAGTTCACGATAGTAAGAGTTCGTGGATATATTTTCTTAGTCAGAGAAATATGAAGCAATCCATTATAATGTTGTTTTAACAAAAAATATTAATTTTACAATTTTTGATGTTGCTACATATCTCTGAACTGCTGCAGATTTACTGCATATATTCTCAATTGTAATAATATTGCGATCTCAAAAGGGTGAATTTTAATTTCAGTGGACTATATGTATATCTGGCAATTTATATATATATATATATATATATATATATATATATATATATATATATATATATATATATATATATATATATAAGTTAGTTCTAACAATTTACGCTTTCAATGATAGATTGATATATCTTATGCATTTCTGATGTCGAAGCACATAACTTATGAGTAATTTAAAAAATATTTATTTTTAAAAACTAACTAATATGAAGAAAATATTTACTTGAGAAATTATATTAAATATGCGTAGCATTCTTGTATTTTGTTTCTTTGTGGAAGAAGGGGATTACAAAATTATAATGGTGTCAACTCTTCTGCCTTTAGTCACGCGGTACAATCCAGCATTATTTACTCATTTTAACTACTATCCTTGATGCGCTGATTCAGCTGTAGGGGGGGGGATTCCTTTGGCGCTCTTTTATGACTGCTAAAATTACAATTTCCTTGAAAGCAGTTTATGTGCTAATATTTTTCAAGCAGTGACTAAAAGTTAACTCAATAAATCTTATTTCCGGCTTTGTAAAAGTAATTAGTTAAGTTTCCATGCATCAAATATTTCTATAAAGGAGCTAAGTTTGCTTAATGCATAGTCTGTAGTTGTGATTTTAATAACTCGAATGCTAGTCGGTTCAATATTTCCCGCGCGTGATATTATAGGTTATGATATTATAAGTATTTCTGAAATTGATATTTCTTCAAGAATAATATTCAAGAAGTCACTTAACTAGAAATTTATTTTATTTCCTTTTGTAAACAGCATAGTATTTCAACTAGTCTTGTCGATCATGTTAGTAAATTATTTTAAGAAAATATTTCCTAAAAGGGAAATTCAGAAAGTGTTATGGATACACTCGTACTAAAACATCAGCGAATAAGCAATTGGGTTTTTCGTTAAAAAATTAAACTTAGAAAATCAATAATCAATTTTGCAAACAATTACCATTATATATATATATATATATATATATATATATATATATATATATATATATATATATATATATATATATATATATATATATATATATATGTATATATATATATATATATATATATATATATATATATATATATATATATATATATATATATATATATATATATATATGCGTTTTCTGCTGATAATCAACACCAACAAATTCCGCCATATCTAGTTAGTAGAAACAGTACCTGTTAATTACGAATTGCTAGATGATGTAATGATACTAATGGCAGTGATTAAAAATTGTATTCTATCACAAACTTTTCTAACTCCATTCACTTCTAAAATATAACAAGAGACGCAACAGAAGGAATTACACAACCCGACATTGGAAATACAACACCAAAAAGGAGTGGCCAGAAAGTGATGAAACTTGGCAAACAGAGAGAGACAGCAATGAACAATAAAGGATTTGCATTTCGAAATGATATGCATTATACAGAGTGAGAACAGGTTCGGGTCAATAGGCTGTAGGACCACCGTGAACGTTGATACGCGAAACAACACGTCTAGGCACAGATGCAATGAAAGTATGGATGGCGTCCTGAGAAATGGCTTTCCATTTCCTGTCAACCATTTGACAAAGTGCGTCTTCTGAAGGAGGCAGTTCAGGTTCTGCAAATGGCCGCTAATCATATCCCAAACATGTTTGATTGGTTAGAGATCTGGCGAGAATGTTGGCCAGGGATGCCGCTGTACACGTTGCACGGTATATTGGCTGTTAGAAAGAATGTACAGTTGGGCGTTATCTTGCTGATAAATGGCAATGGGCACTCTCTGAAGATAGTGGAGTGACACCGCCCACAGTACATCATCCATGTAACGTTGGGCTGTCAAAGTACCGTGAATAAGAACTTGTGGTGACTTAAGACCGACCACAGGACTTTTGATTCCACAGATTATAGGCGCAAGTATATCGCATGCACTCGATGGCGGCATTGGGAATCGAACCCCACCCCCGCCCGGACGGAAGACCAATGCTTTGTTAATAATATTAAAAATGATATTATATAGTATAAATATTATTTTTTAAAATATCATATTTCTTCAAGAAATTATTAAAATTTTTTTCGCTTTATGTTAAGACGCCCTATTTTTCCTGTTTATTGCATAACGGTCATCTTTTTGTACACAAAGACCAGGACCTCAAGTAGTACAGATCCATCTTTGAATTTTGAAATAATACCTTCTGAATATTTCCAAATAATAATTATTATTATTAATTTTTTTTAATATTTCTGGACTAAAAAATTCCGTACTTTTTGAAGATTGCTAACTGTTGTATTGAAATAGTTATGAACATTTATTTCAATATGTTTATAGATATTGAATTGTAAAATTTGAGGATACTATTTTAAATGTTATTAAACCTTTCTTCTTTAAACAATTTTTCTTTAACAAAAACAGTGTACAGAGTCAGAGTTCATTTACACAAGAAAGTTTTGTAGATTTAAAACATGCCTAGCAATTTACAAATAAAATTTTATTATTATTTTTCTTTTAAATAAATAAAAAGTGAAATAACAAAAGAATCACAATGAAATATGAGAAACAACATCCACAGATATTTAAATTTGTCAGCATCTGTTCTGAAAAAAAGTAAATTTAGAGTATAAGTAAATAACCAAACATCGATTGAATAAACTATAAAACTGAGTGTCACGGATGAACTAAAATATAACTATAGAGGGTATTAACACATTTTTAGAACGATTTCGATTTAGAATTTTAAAAAGCAAATGTTTTGAAATAAAAATTTTTGGCAACAGCTTATTATTTGAAATGAGAAATATCGTCTGCTACTTTTAAATTTATTGTTCTTTCAAAATGTAGCATGTAAACAAGCTGTGGATTGAGGGATATGTTTTTGCGCTTTCCGAAGAGAAATATTCTTATTCCAGGATTCAAAAACGTTGTGAAATGCATGGTATTAAAATTTCTAAGTGCAAAATAAGCAACATTATTAATCGGACAGGTAAAAACCGTCAATCATCATTTCTATATGGAAAGAAGACACCAAACGAATATCCGAAAGAAGTACGCACTGTTTCAAATGTTCCTAAAGTGAAATCGCTGGTAACAAGAGAAAATCCGTCAACACAGAAATCAATTGCAAAGTCTTTAGATACATCTGTATCAACAATAAATAAAATTATAAATCAAGATTTACAACTTAAAAGAGCTAAAAACATAATGTTCACCAGCTTTTGCCGAGACATGTGGCTCAACGCAAAACATTTTGTAGAATCCTGTATGAAAACCATTTAGCAGGAGATAAATGGAAATATATTGTGACCCTTGATGAAGCATGGGTTTACCTAAATGACTGCAACAAAAAAGGTCTATTTACTATAGGAAACGAGGAGAAAAAATGTACAAACCTGGTTCCGTCAATGTAAAGAAAGTTTCAGTAAGGGGTTTATGATGGCCGCAGGTTTCTCCTATAATGGGAAATTAAAAATAAAAAGAGTAGAAAAAAATGTTAAAATCAACTCATCATACTATCAGGAGAAGGTTTTACGTCCAATATTTACAGAAGAAATTCCACTTCTTTATCCCAAAGACTTTCAAACAGTGAAACATCAACAAGAAAAAGCTACAAGTCATACTTCAAAAACTACCACTGCATTCATTGAAAAAATGAAGACTAATGCAGGTATTGCATATATACCTTTTCAACATATTCCTGTGAAGTCCCCTGACGTTTCACCTATGAGATATTGTGCCTTTGGTCTGTTAAAAAGAGGTCTTTCTAAACGCAAACCTACCACGATGGATGGACTCTGGGAAGTAGTGGAAGAGGAATGAAAAGCAATACCCCTGGAAATTTTACGAAAAGCTCTTATATCATGGAAATCACGATGCAGACCTATAGTCCAGAAAAAAAGCTAGATCGAACATTTAAAAAAATAGTCTTTACATTTTAAACATTAAACGACCCCAAAATCATTCAAAAAATGTGTTAATACCCTCTGTACTATAAGCAAAAAGAAATTTATTTTATTGTGATTTCTCACTCGAACAATGGTACTCGAAATTAATAAATCGATTTCTTTTACTTTTTGGATAATTTTTTAAATAACGTTCTTTTATGACCTGGCTTTTTGAATTCTTTCAAGAAAGAGCATGCAAAAGACTTGAGGTTTCAAAACGCCGAAGAGAAATAAGAATAAGTAAATTTGGTAATCCGAGGAAGAAATGAGATTGCAAACGAATTTGTATTCATTTCACTTCTTTTCTTACAAATTCGCCCATCAAACTTCAACAGAAATCTATGAATATAAAAGAATTTCAATATTTTACATCGAACATCTGACAAAGTTGGCAAATATTGACGACAGAGTTTATAAAATTTGATTCGATGTAACAAAAATCACTCTAAATTTAGATAAAAGGAACTAATGCTTTTGTATACAAAGCAAATCTAATCAAAACCAAAATCTAATATGGTGATGATTTTGGATTAATATTATATGTTTCATTTACAGATGTTATATTTACAATGTTCAACATTTTCAATATCTGAAATACCAAATATTATTGTGCCAATGTTACTGAATATTCTTATGCTATTGGGGCCTATTGTCTACAGCGTTTTGGTTTATTACATTAAAAAACAATTTAATAGAATATTAAAATAACAAATAATATACAGCAGAGAAGAATTGAAAATATATTTTGTAATTTATCAGATTTATAGATGTTATGATTATAATGTTCATGGTTAAAACAGCATACAATAAAATTGTAAATAATATTTTAAAATTACATTTTTCCATGAAGTAGTAATTTAAATCTATATCTAAGCAGTTTAAATATATTATGGATGATTTAAATATATTAAAACACATAGAAGGGGCTTAAAAATAGTTTGATAAAACGAAGCTGTTTTATCAATTTTTGAAAAGAATGAAAGTTTTCGTTTCGTAAATGCGATTGTTTGGTATACATTTTTTTCTCTTATATCAACAATATTAAAAAGAAATAATGCAATAAAATCAATCATTTAATTTTTCTTTTTCGCTGACAAAAGATTTGTTTATCCCATTTTATATTTTCGAAAGTAGGCAAGTTTAAAAAAATGGTGAAAAGTGAGTAGGATTGAGTGCCACATAATCTTGAACTCTGTTTTCTTTTTTTAGTGATTGTTAAAAGTAATTAACCTAGTAATTGTAATTTGGTAATTATGAAAAGTAATTGATATGAGATATCAATCATTTGACTTTTATGAGCGGCTATGGTAGGGAAAAGTAGGCAGTTGGAATGGAATATAATTTAATCTAATAAGGTTGCCAAAACCTGTGGAGAAAATGCTCTTTTTTTAAACTTCGATTAGTTTTATATTTTCTTCTAATAAACATAATTATCTTGTTATCGATAACTTTTATTATTATTATGTTACTAAGCAAAATATTATCAAGGGATCATTAAAAACTATAACAAATATTTCTTTAATTTCAAATTTCAAACATTTATTTTTTTATTAAAAAACCCATTCTTTAGAAAATGATTCATTTGCAAATTAAGAAGTTTTCTATATTCGCAATATTTTACATAAGCAAAATAGTAATTCAGAACATTTAATAGGGAATTAACAGCTTATTTTAGAAGATTTTCATTTAGAATTGGATTAAAAAATACGATTCCTGGGAATTTCAATTTTCCCTCTTATCTAATGTGGTCGATAGATGGCAGCATTTGTGCTCTTTAGGAACATTTTTGAGAAAATATCGAAGAATATTAAACAATTTCACCTACGTTTGAAATGGTGCGCGTTTTGAGTCTCCCTAATATTTTGAAACCTTGAAAAATCCAAAAATTTTACAGTCAGTGATTCATTTTATCATGTTAATTTTATTGTAAAAAGAAAATCACAATTGAATTTTTTCACTATATAATTTTCTCTGTTAATTATAGTGAAAAAATTCAGTTTTAGCTGGAAAATTTAAATTATGCATCATTAGA
Organism: Latrodectus hesperus; assembly: GCA_037975125.1. Classification (NCBI taxonomy): domain Eukaryota; kingdom Metazoa; phylum Arthropoda; class Arachnida; order Araneae; family Theridiidae; genus Latrodectus; species Latrodectus hesperus. Next base: position 12,418,908 of record CM075859.1, read on the forward strand.
CCCACTATTAATTTTCAACTTTCGAGGATTTTCAGAAATCAGTTGTAAAAATTGAGGATCTATATATAATAAAAACAAACTGGCGGAGGTATTATACAACATTTTTGATTTTGAAATTTTCGTGCTTTCTATTCATTAGTTTAGAGCGCATTTTCAGCAAGCCTATACTTTGGTGAGTGATCTCTATTTAGTCACATATATTACAGTGCAATTTATGCTATACTGCGTAACATAAATATTAAAGAACAGTTTTATATTTTATATCTGATGACATACACTCCTTAAAATGAAACTTGTCACACGTTTAGCAAGCATTTAAATGTATGTTTGTTATTTAAAGTGGAATGCTTAGTGACATGTTAAAAATAGATAAACAAACAAAAACATTATCATTTTTTTATAATTATTAGCAGTTACGAAAATACTTCTATATAAAGTAAGAATCTATATTAATTCCTTTGTAAGAAATGTTATCTTTTCAAATATTATTCAATAGTTGTCGTTTATTGAGCATGTTAACAAAATTATAAAGGAGAGTTTGGGTACAGTTTGCTTATGAATCTTTCTAGAGATTACTTTAAATATCTGTTCAGTTCGAGGAGAATCAGACACACACACACGCGCGCGCGCGCACGCACACACACTCTATTTAATCTAAAATACTCTTTAGCACAAATCTCAGAACATTTAACTATCCTATGTTAACAAGCATTTATAATCTATAAATAGGAAGGATAGTTTAATTATATCCTGAAAAAGATGGACATATCAGCAATGAGAAGATCCCTAAACTTCCACTATGTTATTACAGAAATTCTTTCAAAAATATATAGAAGAGTTCTAGTAATATATATAGCATTATATATAGTTCACATTTTTATTCATACTCCTTCGAGATCGATTTCATAAACATGTTGCATGAATTCCTTGTTGCTAAAAAGTAATTCTGATTCGCGCAGATGTGTGACATGTGATTCTGGATTAATGAAATAAATTCTAATGAATTTTGACTTTATACAACTGCATTCGTTCAAGTTGTTATGTTTATTAATAGAATACATTTTACTCTGGCTTTTCAACAACCACTGCTTTCCATAAAAAGCTTTTCCATCATACGGAAGCAACTTCGGCAGAAGATGGACTCGGTGTTGCATTTCAATTTTCCCCTCCTTGGGCTGACATATGTACGATCTTGAGATAAGTTTTTCTAATTGATTTCAATATGATTTCTCATTTTCAGAAGTCATTTTATAACTAGATTATGTATACACTGCCCGGCATTTAAAAGGTAACACCAAGAAGGAGTTGCCATCAACTGCCAAACTTAGTAAACAGAGAGAGAGAGAGAGAGAGAGAGACAACAAAGAACAATTAATTATCTGTATTTCGAAATGATATGCATAATACATAGCGAGAACAGGGTCGGATCAGTAGATTGTAGGACCACCGTGGACAGTGATACGTGAAGCAACACGCCTAGCACAGAGTCAATGACAGTACGGATGGCGTCCAGAGGAATGGCTTTCCATTCCCTGTCAACCATTTGCCAAAGTGCGTCTTCTGAAGGAGGCAGTGGCAAGGACTGCAAATGAATTCTAATCATATACTAAACGTGTTCTATTGGTGAGAGATTTGGTGAGCACTTAGCAAAGGAATCGGCTTTAAAACTTGCAGAGAGAGAGCGCATGTTGGTTGATGTGAGCAATGTGCGATTGGGCGTTATCCTGCTGATAAAGAGCATTAGGTGCCCCTTGAAAGTAGGGGAGTGTCACTGGCCACAGCACATCATCCACGTAATGTTGGGCTGTCATAAATATGTAAATACGAATTAGAGGTAACCTGGAATCGTATGCAATGGTGCCCCAAACCATGATGCCACGTTGTCGCGTGGTAGGGCGTTCCACAATTGCTGCAGGTTTGGACCTGTCTCCACGTCCATCCCGTACTCGTAGGCGACGATTAACACTGAAGAAGCAGAAGAATGACTCATCTGGAAGCACGATACGATATGGGAGCAACCAGTGTGTCTTGCACGTGCTGCAGAATTTCGGTAGATGTGCTTTGTGGGGCCACCACCACTTCCCGTTGGACGCGTCTATCCGCGTTTGCTGAAGTCACTCTAGCTGCACCGGCAACGCGTAAATGTAACACAGTTCCTTGTTCCAACCATTTTCGATGCAACCGGTGTACTGTGGATGCGTCCAGTTGTTTGTCAACTGTGATTTGCTATGAGGATCGACCTGCCCTTCTCAGTCCGATCACCATGCCCTCATAAACTCGTCTGTCTGCTGGAACTGACTCCGACAACGATGGCCTAGCATTCTCAGAAATTACAGGCGTCCTTTGCGACAAGAACAAGCTTTAAACGATTATTTTCCAACCAGCAATAATTGTGCGAATATTGCCCACTGTGCCGGTTCCTCACATTATGGCTTACCCTACGTGAGCTGTAAAATTGCGTATTTCACATCATTTGCATAACTCGATAAGGTGCGTTTAGCTTGAAATTTGTTTAATTTTCTGGCCACTCCTTCTTGGTGTTGCATTTTCAAAGTCTGGCACACAGTGTTCTTTGTCGGAGTAATTTCCACTCTAATTTGTTGAGCTTTGGATTTTTATATTGATTTTATTCATCAAAATGAGGTTTCAGAGATATTCTGAAAAAAAAATGGTTGTTGTAAAGTATTACACCTTACCTTCATAAAAATAACATTCTAACAACAACGGTTCTAACTTTATAAGTTAATTTTCTGTGAAACATCCCTGCTTGTTATTCCAAATCTGAAAATAGTTCAATCGTATTACCTTTTTTATAAGACTAGTGGTAGTACACAAAGGTTCTCTTTTATCTATAGAGGGTAATGACCATGTTTTCTTACTTTTGGCAGCCGTAGTTTCTAAAGAAAAAATGTACATAGTTTTCTGGAAAAAGTTGCAATTTGGAAAATTTCCGCCTTAAGAAATTATTAAATACTGAAGTTAGAACCCCTTTCATCCGCATTCCTATGCATTTCCTGTCGGTGCCTTATTGGTAAAAGCGTAAAGATATGCTTCTGTGGGAGAAAATAATTTCTTAGGAACCGAAAAATTGTAAACATCATTGTATAACATACATTTTACATTATATATATTATGTAAAATGTATTATATACGTTATAAGTTAAATTATGGATGAAGAAAAGAAAAAGAGAATTGTATGCAGTAAATATTTTCCTTACTGTCAGTGGTTAAGCATGGGTGACAATTTTAAAAGGAGAAAAAGAGATACACTCTTTCGTTCTTGAAGTGAGAAAGCTTTCTGAGTGTACTGAATGACATGAGCACACAACTTTACACGGAGTTCAATTCAGTGTTAATTAAGGTTTAAGTTATAAACATTATAATCAAAATTTTGAAACGCAAAATGTAGCAATCATTTTTAATTAGCTAGAGCCCAACATCCTGATATGAGTTTCCCTCTATGCAATGCAGCCATTCCAAACTCAGCGGATATAAATACCAGGTTTCTTTATACACTTCCCCTCGAATTAACTTTCCTAGGATTACTTAGTTTCCCAAAACACAGAATTACGAAAATTTGCTTTTAGTTACAAAGTATAAACTGTAAATTTGCGGTAATTTAGATATTTTTGAGTTCATTGAGCATATTTTTTGTAATATAGTGGTTAGTAGCCTTTAGAAATTTATAAATATTTAGTGATATACACTACTGGCCATTAAAATTGCTACACCAAGAAGGAATGCAAATAACAGAACGATATTTATTGGACACATACATTATAGTAGAAAGAACAAGTGATTAGATTTACAGGAAATTAGGATGTATAGATCTTGAGAAATCAGTACCCAGAGCAGCCACCTCTGGCTGCAATAACAGCATTTATCCGCATAGGCATGGAGTCAAACAGAGATTGTATAGCATGTACGGGGATCTCAGTTCATGCAGCTTCATCACAATGCTACAGTTCATCGACAGTAAAGGATGGTGAATGATGGCGTGCCAATCGCTCGGCAACCATTGACCACACGTTCTCAATTGGTGACAGATCAAGAGAACGTGCTGGCCAGGGTAACAGTCGAACCTGTTCTGTATCAAGGAAGTTCAGAACAGTACGGGCAACATGCAGTCGTGCATTATCCTTCTGAAACAAAGCATTAGGGAGGCCTCGAAGATAGTGCAGAGCCACGAGCCTTAACACATCGGAAATGTAACGGTTGCTGTTCAAAGTGCCGGTAATGCGAACAAGAGGTGATCGAGTTCAGGACAATCCAATGGCACCCCATACCATCACTCCAGCAGATGGGCCAGTGTGGCGATGTCCAATGCAAGTTGGCAATGCGCGTTCTCCGCGATGCCTCCAAACACGGATGCGGCCATCATGGTCCTGTATACAGAACCGAAATTCATCTGTAAAGATGACGTGATGCCATTCCCGCGTCCAGGTTCGTCGCTGATCACACCATTGAAGGCGCTCCTGTCTGTGACGCAGCGTCAATGGTAGGCGAAGCCATGGTTGCCGGGCAGACAATCCATGCTGCTGCAAACGTCGTCGAACTGTTCGAGCAGAAACTTGTTGCCTTGCAAATGACTCCATTTCTCGACTCAGGGTTCGTGACGTGGCTGTACGATCCCTTGTGACCATGCGGATAAGATGTCTGTCTTCTCTGCTGTTAGTGATGGGGGTCGCTGAGATCCTGCATGACGTTCCGTATGATTGTCCTGAACCCATCGATTCCATATTCTGCTAACAGTCATGGGGTCTCGACCGACGCGAGCAGCAATATTGCGGTACGATAAACCGACAATCCTGGTAGGCTATAATCCTTCCTCGATCAAAATCAGACACGTGCTGATATGACATTTCTACTTCTTACACGAGGCATTACAGCAACTTTCTTTGTCGAAAACAACGTCTGAAACGGAAATTGAGTATGAGAAAACTGTTGTCATATCTCTGGTTTTATACACATTGTAGATGTCGCTACTGTCGCCTGCTTTGTAAGAATGCACTGAAAATCTAATCATTTGCATATCACAGCAAGTTCTACCTGTCATGCAAATTTCACGTGTGTGGTGTGCCGCTTTCCTGGTGTAGCAATTTTAATGGCCAGTAGTGTATTTATTTAGTACTGTGTGATAATTACACAGGTTGCGTTTAAAATTACTATTTTCCAATTCCTTAACTTTTCAATGCATTCTTGTAAAGCAAGCAGAAATAATAAAATATGTTTAAAATACATATATACAGCAAGTTTCTTATATAAAATCTTCATTCACTTTCGGGTAGGGAAAGTGCTATTATTCTTTGTGTAAGACGGAGAAATGCTTACCAGTAAATGTCTGACTGATACAGAAATTTATCTTATTTATATTTGTGGTTTGTTCTATTGAAGCAATTAACTGCTCGCATTAGTGGGAATCTCTTGACCGTAAGTTGAATATAGAATCAAGCAGTTTCAAAAATACCTGTGGAACGTCCTTTTGAATCTTAGCTGCATCTGACCATTATCAGCTGAAGAGAGAGACATAGCTTTAAATAATCATATTGCCATGTCACTCTCAGTTCGAAAATATTTGCAGCTGCAAGAACTGGTCTTATCGTGCTCTAGTGATAAAACAGCGCTATTAAGAGCTATATCATCCACTATTGAACAATGGGAGATCAAATTTGCTTTTGTGCTTTCTGCATGCACATTTGTCGAGGTGGGTGCTTGGGAGTCTTTCGGTTTTCTTCCATTGTAAAACGTGAATGCACTTCACTATTTGCGAGAAATCCTCTGAAAAGACATCTTACACTGTTGACAGAAAATGCCTTATAGGAAACAGAATTTACCGGGTTTTTCCCCGGAACAGATGTGTATAATCCAGGATGCCAAATTCAGAGATTGGTGATTTTTGGCGGATTTTATTATGTATGTGGCAACCTAGTTTTTATTGCGTCATAGATATGTAGACCTATAAGAACTGTGCAGAAAATTCTATTTTGGCAACCCTAGCATTTACGTCATCACGCACGTCGCAATACCTTTCAATTTGACCTTTCATTGATAAACGGCCATATTCTGGAATAGTAACGAAAAATAAACACAAAATTCTTAATTACTCACCCGGAGAGAAGAACATAAAGAGAGCAAAAAGAAAAACCATTTCTCATCTTTCAAAAACGGATTTCTAGGGTTGAACTCAGAACTTCAAACTGCGAATATCTTAATACTACAAGGAAACATTAGGGTAAATAAAAACAGTAGGGAAGTTTACAGAAGGAGGTAATTCTTAAAGTTACTTTTAATTCTGGATCATATTCATAAGCGATTGCAATGAAGCGACGAATGTCGAATAGGAACATAAGAGACTCGTCATTATCCTTTCAGAAATTTGCTTTGTACTATTACAAAGTGGGTATCGTGTAACAAGTTATTTCACTATTCACCACCATATGAAACTTCATTTGGCTTTATAACTTTGAGTGAAGTTTGATATGTCACTCAAAGTTATTTCATTTCTCACACTCATTGCATTCTTATATGAATACTGAGCAATTAATACTATCTCTTAGGGTACTATAGAATTTTGATACCTCCTATGGTATTAAAGCTTTATATGATCCTTGATTTCCCACTCTAAACGCATAGTATTTTTGAGAATATTGATAAATTAGTACTATATCTTAGGATATCAAAGCTTCAATACTTCCTCTGGTATAATGACTTTGTAAAATGTTTGATTTCCCTTCCCTTTACTCTCTGCATTTCTAGATATATTGAGAAAGGGGTGCTATGTATAACGATTTTGAAAGTTTTTGGTCTTATCTTTCTTTAATCAAATTGGAATCTCAAATTTCAAAATTAGATTGTAACACACAGAAATAGAGCATTATTGATGTGAGAGCGACGAATGTCTTATCCAAATAAAACTGACTGATTCTACACATGGATCGGATCTTAGAGCTTGTTGTCCTATTTTATTTTCAAGTTTTAAACGTCCTAACTTATAACAGGATATTAACAAAATTTTGATCAACCATCAAACGCATTTGGAAAAATAAATTATGAAATGTTTTATTCACCATAAACAAATTATTATCATGTATAATAAAATGTAGTCGCGTATTAAAGTTACATGGATTAGGATGAACTCTAAGCTCACAGGAAACATTTTTTGTTTAATGCAAAACACGTAAAATATGTTTTTACAAGCCATAGTGTTATTATAGAATATTTATTTCCTCAGTTTGAAGTGAGATCGTAATTTCATAATTTAACTTTTGTACTTTGTATCATTTGGCTTACTTGCTTTATTGCCACTGATTTTTGAATGTGAATAGCAATTTATAATATTTGTCATAAACCTTTAATGATTGTGTGTTAGGCTACGAGTTTAATGTTTTTGCTTTTATAAAAATTTCCAGTAAAATTGAAAGTAATAAAACATAAAAATAATGCTTTTTATTAAGTCAGAATCACGAAATTTACATATAAAAATGAACTCACGTCTAAAAATGTTTTATAAATGAATGAATTAATCTATTTATCACACATAATGAGAGAAAATTAATGTATTCGCATCATGAGGATTTTATGCTTTATAGTATAATATTATTATTATGTCTAATATATAATCATGGAAAATCTGGGAATTTTCTTTCACTGAGATGTTTTAAATTCCTCATGACACAGCGTGTGGATTGAACTTTCATTATTTATTCATATAATGCTTGAGGAAATATAAGAGATATAGTTGAATATTAGTATATAAAATATAATAATAAAGCAATAAATAATTCTCTTGAAACATTATTTAAAAATATTGTTTAATTGATTTGATATTTGAATAATTATTTAAAAAATTTTTTATTTCATTTTTAAGTATTGATAAAAAATTATATTTCTAGTATTATTTTCAAAATTTGAGTCTAGAAGTTCGCGTTGCTTATTATATACACACGAGCATAATTATTTTGGCTCGTAAGGAAAAAAAATTATGGAAAAATTGTATGCGTAAATACATATTACATTTTACATGACACTAAAAATTTTAATTTGTATAAAATTTAAATTCTCAATAATCAGGAATAAATAGCTTGGTGTTGATAACGCATAAAAAATTAAATTTTGAACTGAATTGTATATATCCTAGCTTTTGAGGCAGAAGCTATGTGCTGTATTAGATATAATAGCTTAGCAGAAAAATTCCTAAAATTATTTTCAAAGTTAAAAAAGTTGAAAAATCATGAACATTTTTAAAGAGAAAGAAATATTATTGGAATGATGTTATTGTAAAAATGCTTATTAAAATTAATGTACACAAATATTTTTATTGTATATATATATATTTATATATATATATATATATATATATATTTATACATATATACGCAATCTACGAAAAAACATTTGGATATTCATGCAAATGATATCTGCGGCCCTCTTCCGCACGTTTACTGAAATTAAATATTGCGGAGGAAATTGTATAGGTGTTTGCCGCTTGCAAGATGTTACGAAATTGAGAGCTGTCTGACTTTGCGAAAGGCGTAATTGTGTGATGTCATTGAAATGTGACCTTAAGGGGTATATCTAGTGAATTTTGAACATTTCAAAATGTAGTTTCTTTTGTGATTAAAAAAGGGGAAGGTAAGCGGTGATTGTTGGAATGATTTTCCCCAAGCAGAGCAACGAAATTAAGAGATAGAGACCAATGAGCACTATTCAAAGAAATTCATAAAAACAGCATCAACCCCATGCCCACATATTCCAGGAGTTCAAATAAGCATCCTAGACCATTGTAATGATAAATACTATCTGCAAGAAAGAACATTTGCTTGGTTTCTATAGTTGTGCGGCCGCCAATAAACCTTTGATAACAAAATCCAACCGAGATGCTCGGTTGAGGTACTTAAGGGATGCTTGTAATTAAGGGAATTAAGGGATGTAGCAACCTTTCAAGATGGATGAAAGAACTTCCATGTCTTCTAAAAGCCGAGTGGAAGAAAATGCCGCTGTCCATCATCCAAATACTTATGGAAAGCATGCCGCTGAAGGTTAAGGCTTCAATGGACTCACATAGAGGTTGTAACAACTACTGAATATGATTAAATTGTGTTTATCTCTTTTATTATATGAGTCCAAATACTAATTGGTAGATATTGTATACATATACATACAGGGTGACATTTTTTCTACTTCTCAAAATGATATACGACTCTATGCTCTATGGTAATTTTTGCTCCTCTAGATGGGTACTATCACTATATCACCGAAATAGATTTTTACAAATTAAGAAGGGTTCACTATCTAAAGCAATCAATGTTCTTTGTACTTGTTAGCATACTGATGTGTTGTCTGGTCTTACTAGCGGAACCTGGGTAATCAAGCAATACAAATCATCGCCCCTGCCATCATTTTATATCTGTCTACGTTGCATATCTCCTAATTATATCCAGAATATATCAGAAATGCTAATTTCTACTGAAAAAGAAGCAGCTCTTTGCTCTTAATTTGTACTAACGAAAGCCAATCAGAGGAAACGCTGTCTTTTAAAAACGACACAACATCATCGTTACTAGTATTATGTTGATTATATCGTCAGAAAATTTTCGTGATTTCTATGACGAAGTCAGAAATTTAAAATTCCTGAAAACTTTGAAGCATGGGAATTTAATCAGGAGTTTTAGGTATAAATCGGGAATTTTAGTGAATATTGGAAATTTCCAAGGAAAAAACTTAACCAATCATATTTTATTCAGTGTGGATTGTTTTATCTCATAATTTGCCTTATAAATGTAAATACATTTATGAGACAAAGTGAAGTAGTCTAGGTAACTGTAGTGCAGATAAAAATCTTTTCTGTCTTTCATTAGAACGAAAGTTGATTAATATTTTTCATATTGGGAAGAACAAAAATATGGGTCAAAGTAATGAAAACCGTAATGGTATATTTAATCAAAAATATAAATTTTTTCTCTGGAGAAATAGAATAAATAATGATATTAATTTTTTCCTTATAAATTTATATTCAAAAGGAAAGGAAAATCATTTCCTCGAACATTAATGCTTTAAGTTGTTTTTGGTCTTATATTTATTAGTCTATGGATTTAATTTTACAAACAGCGAATCAATGTTAACTTGTATAACGTAAGAGTCACTGTTGTAAGTATGAGTTTCCTTAATATTGCAGTTTGTAGAAACATAAATTGAATGATCTTCTGTTAAAAAATAAAAATAATATAATATTTACTTTCTCTCTCTCTCAAATAGTTATTGTTATTTTAAACCACACCAAGAGCTTGTTCTTCAAATACTAACAGCTTCCTCCATTTTTTTGTTAAGTGAAATCAAATTTTCAGGGTGATAAAAACTATACACTAAGTACTAATTGAATCTCTATTAGACAAGCATTATTAAATTTTATTGTTGTGCACTGTTGCCATCTTTGTTACAAACATCATTTTGTTCATTTGATGAAATACACATTTTCTATATATTGTCGTAGTAACTAGATAAGTTAAGTAATAACTTTAGAAGTTATAAAATAAATGCATTTATTTGTTTTTATAAATGTTTAATTATTATTTGTAATATTTCATAAATTATCTAAAAAATTTCAAAATTTCTGGAACTTTAAAATTTTTTGCCTTTTTAAAATTTTTGAGCTTTTAAATTTCCCAGAAATACTCGAAAATTCCATGGGAATAAACAGAGTTAATTCCCGGTAATAAAGCTGGTTTTTTCCCCACCTTTCCAACACCATGTGGAGTACACGTATTAAGAGTTGGCAGATATACATCTTACGTATGGTAAAGCAAAAGGAAATGGCAGTATAGCACGAAGGTTCTTCGTATGAAGATTGTTCACCAGTTCATCGTATTCTAAGTCATTCTACGAGTATTTTTCCAATGTTGATTGGCGATGCAAGAAATCGATTCGTTTTCCATTTTAAACAGATGCAGGACGTTCGGGAAATGAATGAGCATCAGAAAAGAAAGAACGAGCTTTGGTGGGCTCAGCCAGTGGTGGGGCTTAATTCACATGAGGAACAATGCTCCCCTACCATGTGTAAAAAGTACAATATTTTTTCACACAGATGACTATCGTTTTGGGCAGATTTTGTGTAGTTTATGTTTACATTTAAACCAGCGAACTTCTACATACAGCTCAAAAGAGCCATACCAGAATGTTGGAGAGAAAACGGAATCGCTGAAAGGGAGACCCACTGGTAGGATTTAATTAAACAATTCCGTCGATAACAAACAATAACAATATTTATTTAAGCACGATAGCTCGAATCAGAACGCGGACTATACCGCTACAAATACAATTCCCTTCCTTTCTCTTTCTGAATCAAGTTTTTCAGAGAGAAACAAGAGCGTAGGAGGTTGCCATAATTGGCGCACTTTATCGCCTTTTGAACAATTTTTCAAGGCGGCAACATCCCGGCCCCCGTGGAATGGTTAACATTCAACAACAATCAAACAATAGCAAAAATATGATTTACACAATTTTAAAGTAATATTCTAACACAATAATAAACATTACATTGGTTTAGGTTCAGCAATTAATATTCATAATTAACACACAGGTTCAAGTACTAAATGGTAAGAACAATTATATTAATGCAATTAAACAATACAGAAAATAATAATGATAAATAATATTCAGAAACTACAATGTTATGACAGTACAATAATTTTAATCAGTATTTACAGGAAGTATGCACAATTTTGTAATGGGTCTTTTTAAGATCCCATGAGCAGTACGAACATTGACCACTCTGACGCAATTGTCAGGGCCATGATAAACTTCTAGTATTCTCCCAAGAAGCCACTTGCATTTGGGTAGATTAGGCTCCTTTACTACTACTAACATACCTGGGCTGACATTCATTTTTAAAAATTTCCATTTATTGCGATTTTGAAAATGACTCAGATATTCCAAGCTCCATCACTTCCAAATAATCTGAGTCAGTTTTTCAACTTGTTTCCACCTTGATAAACGATTGATAGGAACATCAACGATATTTGGTTCAACAATTGTAGTTATAGGTCGCCCAATTAAGAAATGACCGGGCGTTAAGGCCTCTAGGTCATTGATATCTGACGACATCGGAGTCAAGGGTCTTGAATTTAGGATTCCCTCGATTTCCGTAACTATGGTAAGAAATTCTTCATAACTGAAACTGGCATTTCTTGCACCCCTAAATAAATGGTACTTAAAGGACTTAACTCCCGCTTCCCAGAGTCCTCCAAAATTAGGAGCTCCAGGCGGAATAAAGGACCATTTAATTTGTTCAGAATTTAGGAACTTACCTAGCACCTCATCCGGATAGGTTACTAATCCATGCAATTGTTTAAGTTCTGACTGGACACCCACAAAATTTTTTCCATTGTCGAAGAACAGGGTCCTACATTTGCCACGTCGGGCAAAGAATCTTTTCAACGCTGCAATAAATGGCTGCGACGTTAAGTCACAAACTATCTCAATGTGAATAGCCTTAATGGCCATGCAGACAAAAATAGCAACATAAACCTTATGAATGGTACCTTTTCTTTGATTTCTATACCTAATAAGGAATGGTCTTTCAAAATCTACACCAGTATTTTTAAATGAAGGATTTACCGTAACTCTCTCCTGAGGAGGATTTCCCATTAATTGCTCTACTACCATAGGCTTGTTTTTTATACAAATTACGCAATTATGTACAATTTTCCTTGCCAGGTTTCTGCCATTTATAGGCCAAAATTTTTGTCTTGTGTAATACAAGAGAGTTTGTGGTCCAATATGAAAATATTTTTTGTGCAAATGTTCCATAATTAAATAAGTTAGCTTACTTTTTGCAGGAAGAATAATTTGGTGTTTTTTCTGGTAACCTATATCGGAATTTTGAAGACGCCCTCCAACCCTGATGACACCGTTTGTATCACAGAAAGGATTTAAGGAATTTAAAGAACTTTTACCTGGAAGGGGTTTACTTCCCTTTAAAGCCTTATACTCCTCTCTGAATTCTTCGAATTGAACCATGGAAATTAATTTTATTTCTGCGAAATGAAATTCTTCACTGGAGATCTGCCCATAACGCTTGTCCTCCCTTGTTCTAATATTATGAAGAAATCTGAAACAGAAACTTAAAATTCTAATTAGTTTAACATAGTTATTGGTAATCTTAATAATATGACCTAAATCTGAATTTTCTATTGTAACAGTTAAATTAATGTTCTCGGGTAGTTTCAGTTCCTTCGAGTACTCATTATTGTCCACAACAGATTCTGGAATGCTAGTCTCTTGTAATTGAGTGGCTTCCTTAAGAAATGCTGGTCCAGTCCACCACAGGTCTGTACTTATGATGTCATCTGCAGCTAAGCCCCTGGATATAAGATCTGCTGGGTTCTCCCTTGAGGACACATGTCGCCACTGAGAGTTCGCAGTGAGCTCTTGTATGGCTGCTACTCGATTGCTGACAAATGTTTTCAGTTCGTGAGCCGATTTTTTGATCCAAGCCAAAACGATACTGGAGTCGGACCACAAAATTGTGGTACAGTCCTTGATGACTAAGGCTTTATTAACCTGCATAAGTTCAGCCAGCAGCAATGCTGCACAAAGTTCCAATCTAGGAACAGTGATCTGTTTTGTCGAAGCAATTCTGGATTTACTGCACAGAAGGTGAACCGAAATAGTTCCATCTGATAACTTGCACTGCGCATAAGCAACTGCACCATAAGCAGCCGTAGAAGCGTCTGCAAAACCTGAATCGTAACATTTCCATCATTCCAACAATGTCTTGGAATAACTAAGGTTTCTAGTTTTGGGAGAAGTGACACAAATTCTGTCCACCGTTCTAAAAGAGCAACTGGAAGCGTAGCATCCCAATCTGCATTTAAGAACCAGAGTTCTTTCATGAACAATTTTGCCTTTGTCACAACAGGAACAATAAGTCCTTGATTATCGAATATCTTCGCAATGTCTGACAATACAGAGCGTTTAGTGTAAGTGTCTCTATGTTTAATTGTAACCTTGTAAAAAAGGCAATCAAGTTGAGGTTTCCACAATACACCTAGAACCTTAACCGAATTAATTTTTTCTGAATCTTCGAAGGAATACTGTTCACTACTAGTGACACCTTCAAGAAGACTGTCATCGTTAGAATTCCATTTGTGAAGGGACATACCTGCCTGTGCAAGTAATTGGACAAGCTGGAGTAGTAATTGTCTTGTTGATTCCCAATCATGTGATCCCGTCAATACGTCATCTATATAAAAGTCATCGCGTCCAACTCTAGCAGCATCTGGAAACGAAGCTTCTTCATCATCGCATAACTGTTTAAGCACTCTCGTAGCAAGGTAGGGTGCGGAGGCAGTTCCATATGTCACAGTATTAAGCCTGAATGTCTTAACTGAAATGTCTGGACCTTCCTTCCAGAGAATTCTTTGTAAATCTCTTTGCGATGGATGGACTAAAATTTGCCTATACATTTTGCATATATCTGCCGAAAAAACAAACTTATACTTCCTAAACCGAAGCATTATGGAAAAAAGATCTTGGTGCGGAGTTCTACCTAACCTTTGCAGCTGATTGAAAGATGTACCTGTAGATGTAGGAGTTGAGGCATTAAAAACAACCCTCAGTTTCGTTGATTTGCTTTCAGGCCGCAAGATTCCATGATGAGGCATGTAACAGTGTTTGGGGTTTGATCCTCTGATACCTCCTCCATATGATTTAGATTTTTATATTCTCGCAAGAAATCTTCATATAATGATTTCCTTTGAGAATTTCGCCTTATCCTTTTGCATAATGATTCTAATTGCTTAGATGCCAGTAATTTTGATTCTCCTAACACATGGTCAGTTTTAAGGGGGATTTTCACGGTATATCGGCTATCAGGTGCTCTAGAATGCGTATCTATGAAGTGTTCTTCACACTCCATTTCATGTGGACTTAATATAGAAGTTGTATTTTGAATTGATTCAAGTTCAAAAAATTTGCTAAGAGTTTTATCTATGTTAATTGAATCTTGAATAAGTCCGCAATAATAATTACTGTTCGTATTAGAAATGGCATTTGAGCCACTAACAATAAACCCGAAAACACTATCTTGGAGAATTAGGCGAGAATCCTTAAGCTTTAATTTTTTGGTCTTTAATATATCAAAAAATAATTCTGCCCCAAGTAGACAGTCAATTTTATTAGGTCTAAAAAATGTGGGATCCGCTAGTTTTATATTGTTAGGCAAATTTCTTAAATTAATATTCAACTGTCGTGTGGGGGTATATTTGCGATTTTTGGAACAATTATAAATTCCGAAACTTTAATAAAATCCTTTGAGGACTTCGAAATTTCCACTATTGCTTTAGATTTTACATTTATTAGGGAGCCACTTAATCTTCTAATTGGCAGATTTATTTTGCTCTCCTTTACCTTCAACAAATCTGCAGCCTCACGACTTATGGCATTTATCATGGAGCCACTATCAAGCAAAAAACGCAACACATGTGACTTTCCAAAAGCATCCCGCACTAAAACGTGAGCAGTAGCCAACACCACAGTTTGAGATTTATGTCCGTAAGTGGCGCTTGCACATGTATTTTCCGAAAGCTCTGAGGGGGGAGTGTTGACCTCAAGGTCAACTCCTTGCTCTTGAGTGTTGTTGGGTGGCTACTCGAAACCTTGGTTTTTATTTTTTATTTCCGATTTCGAAAAGTCATGCAAAAGGGATCCATGAGACATTGACTGGCAGAATTTACACTTATACTTAGAATCACAAGGCATTAAATTATGTTTTGAACTATAGGATCTTAAACACAACTTGAATTTCTTAACTAAGAGAAATCTTTGTTTCACACTAGCCTTTAAAAATTCTGGGCATTTGAAAATCGGGTGATATTCTGGTGAGTTACAAATTAAACACTGAAATTTGTTTACATTAGAGTCAACGAAAAAACTTTTCATTTTATTGCCCATTTTCGGTTTTAACTGAGATGCGTGAACGTTTTCTAGGTACTGACATCTTCCGTTTAAAAATTCAATAAATTCCTCCCACTTGGGTTAATTCGGATGTTTTAGCGCTTTAGTGAGGCGCGCAGCGACATTTCGTAGAGCCTTTTTGATCCTTTATCTACCTTTTGTAAAACAACATTAATCAAAATATTAGCGCTTAAATCATCTAATCCCAAATTTAAAGATTTAAGAGCTATAACGTGCTTGATTACTTTGTCTAGTAAGCATCTTAACTCCATACCTGATTCATAGTTAATTTTTTCTAAATTAATTAATCCCGAAATATTTGAATTAACTATAAGCCCTTTATTATCGTAGCGCTCCTGTAACGCCTGAAAAAGCGAAGAAAAACTATCTTCTGTAGTTTGAATTTGT
The DNA here is from genome assembly GCA_037975125.1 of Latrodectus hesperus. NCBI lineage: Eukaryota > Metazoa > Arthropoda > Arachnida > Araneae > Theridiidae > Latrodectus > Latrodectus hesperus. The sequence continues at coordinate 12,435,267 of CM075859.1, forward strand.
CGGGTATTTCCAGTTAAGGACGATTGCAAGTAAAATAATTTGTGAGTTTCATCTAAATGCTCATTAGAAGAAATTAATGTTTCAAACTGTGTTTTAAAATTATTCCAGTCCTTATAATGTCCCGAAAATTTTTGGAAGAGGAATGTCTGGTAATTTTACCTTTATACTACTACAGTTCTTTTCATTAGCAAATGAATCAGCATGCAATATTTCACTTTTTAAGGAGGATTATAATTTTAACAAGCTTACCTCCAATTCTTCGATCTCTTCATCCATTTGATCAAGGATTTGTTCATTGTCCTCTACATCTTTTTCGTCTAGGATAGCATGGTATTGTAGACGCAATTCAATTAAATCATTTTTTACTTCTTGAACATTTCTAATTTTTACATCAAAAGTAACAGCGTCATCATTCTTTGCTTTATCACTTTTAACATAAGCTTCTAATCTTCCAATTTTTGCCTCCAAAGTGCCTCGTTGGCGATTCAAGACCTTAAAGTCCGACATGATGCAAAACGAAAGAAATACCTTTTAAAGATACTCAACAATATGAGTTTCAAATTTTTTATGTATCCAAAGGACGCTAATTCACATACCGGTCGACTGACCAAAATGGTAGGATTTAATTTAATAATTCCGTCGATAACAAACAATAACAATATTTATTTAAGCACGATTGCTCGAATCAGAACGCTGACTGTACCACTACAAATACAATTCCCTTCTTTTCTCTTTCTGAATCAAGTTTTTCAGAGAGAAACAAGAACGTAGGAGGTTGCCATAATTGGCGCACTTTATCGCCTTTTGAACAATTTTTCTTTTCTCTGCCTTCTTTAGAGAATTCCATATTCCTATAATGGATGGGTACTGTCACCGTTCCTAATTTGTAAAAATAATTCCGAATCACACTGTATATATATATATATATATATATATATATATACAGTGTGATTCGGAATTATTTATATATATATATATATATATATATATATATATATATATATAAGGTTAAAAACTAATATTTATTGTATAGGAAAAAAGGGAGACAATGAGTTTTATATAATTTATATTGTTTAACATAATATTGTTTATGTTTATGTAAAATTTAAGTTTGAATTTGATCTAAGCGTTTCAAGTGGAGAAAAGATATAAATTATAAAATACTAAAATACCCGATTTAATTTAATATATATATATATATGTATATATATATATATATATATATATATATATATATATATATATATATATATATATATATATATATATATATATATATATATATATATATATATATATATATATATATATATGTGTGTGTGTGTGTGTGTGTGTGTGTGTGTCATTTTTTAAAAATTAATTAACTTAATAACTTTTAAATTTTAAAATCTCTTGAATCGCAATTAGTTTTGTAACACAACACTTTTCACATCAAGTGATTTTTGTTTTAAAAATATCTTCTCTCTGCAGTCACTTTTTGCACACCCTGAGGATCTATAGTATAAAAAGAATCAATATGAAATGTATTCTTCAGGTGTCGAACCAATGAGCTGCTTAACTAATATCCAGATAACTAACTACTCAGGTGCCCTTTCCATCTTTTTTGGACAGGAGCTAGCTACACAAAAAAACTAATTTGATCTAAGCTCTAAATAAAATAATTTTCCATCAATATTGAGAAAGGAGGAGATTTTTTTTGAGTTACTGATATGACATTGGTTTTTGTGAGGTTCTGGAAGGATTCTTAGAGAGAGAGAGAGAGAGAAAGAAATAGATAAATTATATAGAATAATATAAAAGTAAATTTTAATGCCCAAAGTATGTATGAAACATCCAATTTTTTTGCTTTTTTACAGTTCATAATAAATAATAGAGCTTTATGTAAATTATAGCTCAGATTAAAGAAATTTAAACAAATAACATTTTATATGTAGACTTAAATGACTGCACCTTTCATCGTGTGGAGAATATGAAATGGTAGTGAATTTCAAGACCGGTAATTGTAAACTAATTGCAGGTAATTGTGAATTTTTGGTCAATAATGGTCAACACTTCTTTTTTATGCATTGTTTTTCAATACACTAAAAAGAAAAGTTTTGCGGTATTATATCAGGCGATCAAGTGCCCAAATAACGTGGTTCAATTTATCATTCCATAAAATTTTCTGATGGAAGAGGAGATATATTCAAACTTGAAAAATAAATTGTCTCCACTTAATAAGACGGGAAAATAATATCTACCGAATAAGCTGTTGAAACGAAAAAAGAAATCGTTTTAAAATCATTCACACACACATGCAATATATATATATCTTATATATATATAAATTTCGTGTCACGATGTATGTTCGCGATAAACTCCGAAACTACTGAACGGATTTTGATAAAATTTTGTAACCAAATATAATATGGTCCAACTTAAAAGATAAAAATAGTTTTTATCTTAATTATTGATCTCAATATTTATTATTGCAAATTAAATGTTTATTATACGACATTAGTGTTTATTTATCGGTTAGTTCTATAAATTCCTAATAGATGGCGATTTAGCATCTAAGTTGCACAGGTATCCGGCAGATGGCGTCTTGTTTATATTTCTTGATCATACAATCTTCGAGAATTAACGTGCGTGCGCAAGCGCGTGGTTGTAACCATTTATAATATGGTCCAACTTAAAAGATAGAATAGTTTTTATTCAATATTTACAAAGGGTATTAACACATTTTTAGAAGATTTCGATTAAAAATTTTAAAAAAGTAAATGTTTAGAAATAAAAATTTTGGGCAACAGCTTATTATTTGAAATGAGAAATATCGTCTGCTATTTTTAAATTTATTGTTCTTTCAAAATGTAGCATGTAAACAAGCTGTGGATTGAGGGATATGTTTTTGCGCTTTCCGAAGAGAAATATTCTTATTCCAGTATTCAAAGACGTAGTGAAATGTATGGTATTAAAAATTCTAAGTGCAAAATAAGCAACACTATTAATCGGAGAGGTAAAAACCGTCAATCATTATTTCTACATGGAAAGAAGACTCCATACGAATATCCGAAAAAAGTACGTACTGTTTCAAATGTTCCTAAAGTGAAATCGCTGGTAATAAGATAAAATCCATCAACACAGAAATCAATTGCAGTCTTTAGATACATCTGTATCAACGATACATAAAATAATAAATCAAGATTTACAACTTAAAAAAGCTAAAAAACATAATGTTCACCAGCTTTTGCCGAGATATGTGGCTCAACACAAAACATTTTGTAGAATCTTGTATGAAAGCCATTTAGCAGGAGATAAATGGAAATATATTGTGACCCTTGATGAAGCATGGGTTTACCTAAATGACTGCAACAAAAAAGGTCTATTTACTATAGGAAACAAGGAGAAAAAAATTTACAAACCTGGTTCCGTCAATGTAAAGAAAGTTTCAGTAAGGGGTTTATGATAGTCGCAGGTTTCTCCTACAATGGGAAATTAAAAATAAAAAGAGTGGAAAAAAATGTTAAAATCAACTCATCATATTATCAGGAGAAGGCCTTACGTCCAATATTTACAGAAGAAATTCCACTTATTTATCCCAAAGTCTTTCAGAGAGTGAAACATCAACAAGACAAAGCTAGAAGTCATACTTCGAAAACTACCACTGCATTCCTTGAAAAAATGAAGACTAATACAGGTATTGCATATATACCTTTTCAACATATTCCTGTGAAGTCCCCTGACGTTTCACCTATGGACTATTGCGCCTTTGGTCTGTTAAAAAGATGTCTTTCTAAACGCAAACCCACCACGATGGATGGACTCTGGAAAGTAGTGGAAGAGGAATGGAAAGCAATACCCCTTGGAAATTTTATGAAAAGCTCTTCTATCATGGAAATCACGATGCAGACAAATAGTCCAGAAAAAAGCTATCAGATCGATCAATTAAAAAAATAGTCTTTACATTTCAAACATTAATTAAACGGCCCCAAAATCGTTCTAAAATGTGTTAATACCCTCTGTATTATTGTAAATTATATATATGTTTATTATACGACATTAGTGCGTTTTTATCGGTTAGTTCTATAAATCCCTAATAGATGGCGGTTTAGCATCTAAGTTGCACAGGTATTCGGCAGATGGCGTCGTGTTTATATTTCTAGATTATACAATCTTAGAGAATTAACGTGTGCGCGCAAGCGCGTGGTTGAATATAGAATTTAAATACATTTTCATGGTTTATTTGACCAATCATATCACGAACAGTTTGCGTTCACATATTTTTCATCTGAATTACAGTATTTATTTGATTCCAAGTCATTTTCGTTTATGTTCTCAACATAATCATACTATAACAATTTTTTGTGAATCATTTTCGTAATTATACTTTGTATTATGTTATTATTGTGCAGTGTTCAGTTTGAATATTTTTAATATTATAAATAGTGAAATAAAATTTTATTTATTGCTGTTTTTCTAATTTTCATACCACCTCGAAAATATGTAAGTATTTCTTGATAGCCTTTTATTTTTTTTATTTTTATTTTATAATTTGATAATTATTAATTTTTTTATAATTTGATAATTGTTAATTTATTCAGCCGTACATTTTGATCTAATTTATTTATTGAAATGGTATATTCTTATAATTTTTTTTATTTCAGTATAATGCTGCAGAAAAATCTTACTTTAACAATCAGTATAGTAAAAATGCACGACGTATGCTTGCTAATAGAGCTCATGAATCGGAAGAACAAATTGCAGCAAGAAACGTAGCTCAACGAATCAGAACAGCAGAAATTCGCAGACAAGAGTCTCGAGAACAGCGTGATGAACGCCTACGACAAAATATATTGAGAACAAGATTGGCACGAGAATGGCACATAGCCACATTTAGAGAACGCGACAGAGAGCGACAACAAACCAACCGTGCATCATTCGTTCGCCTTGCGTTCGAATATGCACCAAACATCAATTACTCTGCACATCCTAAAATTATAATTGGTACAATGGATAAAATATGCCAATATTGTCAAGCGTTAAAATTCCGCAATGAAACGACCGGTATGTGTTGTGCATCTGGAAAAGTTGTACTGGCACCTCTTCCTATTCCACCGGAACCTTTAAAATCATTTCTTGCTGGCGAATCAGACGATTCGAAATTATTTTTACGTAAGATACGCAACTTCAGTTCTTGCTTCCAAATGACGTCCTTTGGCGCAACTAAAATTTGCGATCTCACATCTGATGGAAATAATTTTGAAACTACATTCAAAATCCAAGGCCAAGTGTACCACAAGATTGGGTCATTAATGCCAATGCCTAATGATGATCCAAAGTTTCTCCAAATTTATTTTATGGGCAGTTGTGAGGAACGTGTGACAACTCGGTGCCTGCATAATTTCATCGAACAAGCAGAAAGAGCAATTGTGCATTTCGATATTACTATAACTTTTAAATTTTGGCGAAACGTTTTATTTTCAATCTCATATGAATGGATCTATTTTAAATTTTTTTATAAAATATTAATTTTATTGTACCAAAGAATTAGTAAAAAATTGATTATTTTTTACTAATTTTTTGGTACAATCAAATTAATCATTTTCCGTATTATAATTACTGAGCCACAGCAACGCGTGGCTGGGTCAGCTAGTATATATATATATATATATATATATATATATATATATATATATATATATATATATATATATATATATATATATATATATATATATATATATATCATGCAATATACGTGCTCATTAAATCTGCGGTATTGAAAGTCCTGTGGTCGATCGTTGAACAGTTACAATAGGTGTAATAGTCTGGAGAATATTTCTTCCTCTTCCAGATCAGTGTCAAAATTGAGGGAGTGTGTCCTCTGGTGATGTTATCTATAGGAAGAGTTTAAAGCAAAGAAGTTGTACTTTGTACTTCCAGCTTCACGATGCTCTGGTTAAACGAAAGACACATCGTATTGACTTAAATTCGCATAGCCGACGGTATACCGAGCTTAGCTTGTCAACGTGTATTATAAGTAACAGCATATATATATATATATATATATATATATATATATATATATATATATATATATATATATATATATATATATATATATATATATATATATATATATATATATATATATATATATATATATATATATATCGACATCTTGTTTCTTCTGTCATTATGGTGTAGAAAAAATTGTGCTGTTGAATTTACTAAACATTTACTGAATTATAAACGATAACTTATTTTCCGCCCACTCTACAGAGTAACTCCTTAATAATCATTTAAAAACAAGATAATATTTTTAGATCAATTCTGATGTCATTAATTGACATTATTATTAAGATAATGTGATCATATTTTACTCATTCATACATTTTAATAGAATTAACAAAAATAATGGAAATTTCGAATATATTTTCATAAAGCTGGTAAACGTAATCATATTTATAGTATTCGTCATTAGTTTGAAAATATCCTATTTTACGAACTAGGGATATTAAATGCTAGGCGTAAGTTATTTATATGGGAAAATTCTGGGAGCAAATTATGGAATGGAATGCCAATGAGAAATTATCGAAGATAATTAGATGATATATTAACGGAAGTCATATTTGGAAGATTTCCCATTACTTTCCTAGCAAAGAGGATTTCTAATTTAGTTTCAATAAGAGCAGAATAATAAGCGATTTTTTTCATTTTAGTATAAAACTTCCAATTTTTAGAAACAAAGTATTAAGTTTAACATTTTTAACTATTTAATTAAATTATGTTTCTAGGTTATAATATGTAACACGTTAATTTAAATTTAACTTTAAATTATTATTAAAATTAAAATAAATTTCTTAGGATTGGTAAAAATAAAACCGATATTAATTTATAAAATTAAGCAAGAAAACTAATTAATTTTGTATATTATTAAGGTTAAAAGGTTACATGAAACAAAAAGAAATACATTTGTTTGATTATAGATAGAGAACCATAATATTAGTACTTTAGAACAACTTAGTTTTATTGAAACAACTTGTAATATCGGTACATTTTATTATCTGGTGAGAAATGAATCTTGTGTAATACATCTTGTATAAATACATAATTTTAAGGCCAAATTTTATTAAAATAACAATTTCTACTCTATTCTTTTCATTGTTATTTTGTAAAAAGTAAAAATTTTCTCTTTGAATGTATGAGATTTAAAGAGAAGACTCTAGATTATAATTGATGAGTCACATTTAATGTTAAAGTATTTTTGGAATCGATGAATAGGTTATAAAACATTTAGCATTGATAAGAATATGTATAAATATATATGCATTAAATATCGACATTATAGCCAAGTGTTAGTTGACATGTTAGTTGACATTTAATAGTTGAACATGTTAACAAAAATATAAAGGAGAATTTGGGCAGAGTTTGCTTACGAGTCTTTCTAGATTATTTTAAATATTTGTTCAGTTCAAGCAGATACAGACACAGACACACATGCCTCGTCCATGCACACTACATCTGCCAAAAATGTTGACTGAATTTGTATCTGATTCATAGTGAAGTTACATCATGAATAGCGTCGCTCAACATACCCGTTCAGTAAAACCTGATGAATCATTGGTCTTTAAAGATAAGCTCCAGATTCTTCAAGGATTTCCGAAATCCGACTTTTTGAGAGGTCACAGTGTTCATTGATCTGTTATGTACTGTATTTCGGGTATGTGAGAGCGTATGTTAGTACCTAATCTGGTTGACCTTGCCATCCTACCTTAGTTGGTCTGCCAGATCAAGCTATACTAGTCACGCAGCCTGTCTTCCTTAAACGTTTTACAACAGATAGGATGGTTTAATAAGAAGGATGTGGGACTGCAAGGAAAAGTTTCAGGTACAACCTTGCTACTGATGGTGCATAGCGTGCATATTCACCGTACAATAAAACTTTCTCACAATACTCTCTTTTTTAAAATCGCTCTATGGTCATGACCTTCAACATAGCAGAAACCCGACAAAATGTCTCTTTTATGCTAGTGGTTTCAAGTGAATAGATGTGACATTTCTTACGTATTTGCATATCGCAACAATTTCGAACATTAAGTGCAAGTTACGTGGAGTTGATGTTGTGATCAGTACAAGAATGCAACTCTCGGGTCTTGAACCAGAGTGCTTTGGACTAGGAATCACAAGCGATACCACTCTGCTACATTGTGGTGTCGTGTTTAGCCCGAATGAATATTTTTCCTTATGTTCACATTTCTGTGAACATAAGGAAAAAATTCCTACTCTGTGATGTCACACACAGTGACTGTGTGTGACATCACAGAGTAGGAATTCACGAACATACAATTGCACGTTGTAACAGTTCTATTTTTCATATCCATGTCAATAAAGTGTCTTTTCGTACTAAATTTGCAATTTGTAATTCACTTTTTCCCCCTATGTCGTACCATTTTCGAGATACGAAAGCTAACTTCTAAGTTTTCTACCAGATGGCACTGTGAGTGGTTTCATTCGGTAGAGCATATCCAATTTACTATACCCAGAAACCACGTTTATAAAAATAGCAACAGGCATTCCAAAATTAAGAGGTTGACAAGGAACTTTAGTGTGCATCCTGTATAGTAGGTCGTATTCATGTGTTGCAATTGAGAAAACCATGAAAGCTTCCAAATATGAATCCGACAGATTTTCTTGCAAAAAGCAAATCTCATCTCCCGTTGTTTAACAGAGCTTTTGATTGAATTCAGTACCATCTATTTAAATAAACATGTTGCTAACACTAAATCATGATGAGATCATGAATATTTAATTAAAATTTCTAGATAAAGTGTGTGTTTCATTGAATATTAATTATTTATCACATATATTTAATTACTTTTGCTAGATTATATAATTTTATTAGATAATTCTCTCTTTGTGAATATATATATATATATACTTATAAATATAAAGTTCTATTTAAGTGCTCCAAAGAGTAACTTATGTATTAAATGTACCCGTCTAGTTGAAGATTCCACAATTTAATTGCAATTAATTTCTAAAACTAAAAAATTAAATAATTCTTGTTTAGAATTTTTTTAAAATTTTAACTATTCAAGTTTTAATAAGTAGCAGATATAATTTCTCTGTCCCCTTTCCAAGCATATTTTTTATTGCACGCGTTTTACTTTAAAATATCATTTATATTATTTACACAAATTAAGTAGTTAACAAAAATTATTAATTAAAATTAAATTCTTTCGCATGAAGGAAAATTAACAAATTAAATATAACTTGTTAATTGCCTTTTAATTTCATTATAAAGTTGACTCATTTTAGTTTTTCATTTTTTGTTCTTTCATTAATCGTTTATTTAAATTAAAAAAGGAATTTTTCATTAAATAATTTTTAGTAAAACTTCGATAGAATTATCCTATTTCATTATGAAAATTAATTTTAATCTCACTTTCGGGTAATTTAACACATTATCTTTAAATTAAATTTGCTAGAATAAGAGATAAATTATAAATGTAGGCAAACTACTAATAAGATTAGATTTTTACAAATTTTGGAACACGTTTTGAGGGATACATGTCATATTTTAAATTGACTATTGATTTTATGCTAACTCTCAACAATTTTAAAGCATTTGGTTTTCCTCGAATATTTATTAATTTAAAATTGAGTTATGAGTATTTTATTTATAAAATTTAATGTTTGAGAATGGTGTAACTTCATTAAGCTTAATGATGGAATATTTGATCAAAGTAGGCTTTCCACACAAAAAGCATTCAGTATTAATAGTGTAACCTCATGGAAGGTTCCAGTATTGTAGTGAATGAGGTGAAGTCTCCAACTCAGGTATCGAATTTTGCACCGGTAATTTTCCTGGTAATCGTAACTTTGTCACTGTCCTCTAATCTCTGCTAATCTAGAGTGTCACGTATTAATGATAACTTGGGGCAATCAATGCAACAGTTTCCTCTATTCTAGGCAACAACTGGATCCATGTGCACTAATGATTAGACATTACATTGCACACTTAGGAGTACATTTCTCTTATGAAAGATAAATGTCAGATTCCTTCTATCATGTAAAAAAGTAATTTTAACATCAAATATTGACATTTTATAGGATATATAACTATGACTTCTAATTTAAGCTTGTGAATTCTCGAAGATGTGTATCTGTGAAATTTACATTCATTCACAATTTACATTCACTGTTTTACTTGGCCAATATTCAATTTTGCAAAATACTGAAAATGTACGTATTTAAATATAAACTTTTTATAATATTTTTCCTTTTAATTTTTATAACTTTTAATTATAATAACATCTTTTCTTTTAATAATAATGATATATTCTATTAATGATATTAACTTTAACATATAATTAAATCATCAATTTCTTATTGAAAATATATTATCATATCAACTGCATGTATGACTAATTTCAGTAATATATATATATCTTTAAGGTTTAAATTTAGTGAGAAACTAAGTTTCAAAAAAGTCACAAATTATATCAGCCATTTTTATTTTTTAGAGATTCCGGTATCAATGTTTAAGCAGCTCATGGATATTAAAAGTAAGTAAAATTCTTTAATAACAATTTTGATGTAAGTAAATAATTATATAAATTGTAAGAACTAACTCTTTGTAAGTTTTTTTTTACAAAAGAGCTAATAATAATCATTTCATGATTTATTTATTTCATTTGGAATCTGTACAAGTTTTAAAATGAAGTAATTTATTATTTAAAATTTTTTGTTACTAATTTCAAAGACAGCTGCAAATTGGTATAATTAATTAAACATTAAAAACAGAAAAGAAAGATGATTCAAATGAGCTACAGAATAGACTTTAGAGAATAATGAAAAAAGGAATGAAAATTCCAACAGTGAATAGAAAAGTGTCTAATTAATAAAATACTTCTGAAATACTGATTTGCTCAAAGATAATGAGACGTATTTTGGATTTTGAGTGTGCTCTCAGAGGAAGTTGAAATAGTTTAAAAAAAGAAAAAAATTTTATTGCTAAGGAATTTGTAAAGAAAGTTCTGCGAAAAAAGTAGTTAATTTTCTGGGTTCTAACAGCACGAAAATACCTTGGAAAGACATCACAAACTGCTGAAGAATTTTGTCACTGTAAGATGTTTTTACTAATGTAAAGTATGGAGCAGAAGAAGAAGCAATACGAAAGAGTTTTAGTTAATTTCTGCTAACCATAAACACAACTTGTACTCTGTAAAAAGAAAGACTAGCTTATCAATATTTATATGGTTCACATATTACCATAAATATTTATCAAATCCTTATCAATCAATTAATAAATATGTATATAATAATTTGCCTGCTAAAAATGTTTTGCCATGAATGAATTTTTTTATATAAATATATTATGTTACATAACATTGCCAAATAAAAATGTTAAACTTCTAAAAGTTAGACAAACTTTTCTGAAATTAAAAAAAAATTGACAAAATCATCAAAGTTTTGGAAATATTTTTGGAAAAAGTTTGTTCATTTTCAATTTAAAAATTTCTTTTAGATTATTCATTGTTTCAGACTGTTTTTCTTCTTTACAATCCTCTGCACTAAAATCGGCTATTTATTTTCATTTATGTTTAGATATAAAGATCTATTGTGCTATGGTAAGGCACGTAAATTTGTCGGAACTAATAATTGTTTTACTACTAGTTCCAAAATCATGAGAGTTCCATCTTGAGAAAATATCCAACTATCCTTGCCTAAACTATGAACATTCAGCAGACATTCGGATTTTATTCGTTAGACGTAAGGAGCATAGTTGAGAGGAAATTTCGAAATTATCAAATATTTCTTCTACTTATGATATCAACTTGATAGAATGATAAAAATGTTTGTAATACTCAAGTATAAACTTCTATTGGGCAGAGATAAGACATGAATATTTGTGGGAATTAATCATTATCTTACTACTAGATCCATAGGCATGAAAGTTCAATTTTGTTAAAATATCTACTTATCGTCATCACGAAGTGTAATTATTAAGATTTTAACAGTTAGACGTAGGTAGTTCTTTTGTAACGGTAATTTAAAATATCAAGTTTGTTATATGCTAAGGATATTAGCTTGACTAATTATTAATAGCTTCTAAAATGTTCAGATATTTATATTCTGTTGAGTCTTGGTAAGACAGATATTTGTCAGATATTAACTAACCATTGTCTTACAACTAGATCTACATGCACGAAAAATATTCTTGTTAAAATATGTATTATTATCAAAATTTGTACACATATATATCGAACTGCATGCTTGTAAGGGTGATTTGAAATAACAGTTTTCTTTCTGCAAATGAAACAGCTTGACAGATTAATAAAAGCCTCTAAAATATTCAGATATTCAAATACTATTGAGGCTTGATAAAACAGATATTTGTCGTAACTAACCGCTGTTTTACAACTAAATCTAAACGCGTAAAAGTCTTGTTAAAATACGCAATTGTTATCAAAATATAAATATAGTGTAGATATTCGGCTTCTAACTGTTAGATGTAAGTAGTGTGATTGGAAAGATAATTTAAAATGCCAAGCTTGTTCCTCTATCATGAAATAGCTTGATAAATTGATAATAACTTTAAATGTTCTTATCTTCAGATTCCTGTCGATTCATTTTTAGACATAGATGTTTGTAATAACTAACCATTAATTTTTATGTAACCCATATCCTCGAAAAGTTCAATCTTTTTAAGTATTCTATTATCATTACCCAAAATATGAACTTAAGATATACGTTAGGATTCTAAGTGGCATAGGTAGTATGGGTGTTATAGACATAGGCAGAGTATGGATGTTATAATAATTTTAAAAAATATCAAGCTTGTTCTTCAAATAATAACGGCTTCCTTCATTTTGATTTTAAATAAAATTAAATTTTTCAGAGCTATAAAAACTATATATGAAATACTAATTGAATCTCTATTAGACAAATATTATTAAACCCAATTAGCAGAATTAGAGTGCCAATTGATTAAGAAAATAGCAGCTATTTTAAGAAATCAAACAGTGTTTGATATTCCATAGAGTGAGTAATGTCCGAAAATATTTAGTTTTCTATATATATTGATATATAATATTTTTCATTTCAAAATATGTAATGATGAATATGTATGTGTTTAGTATAGAGATATATTGTCTTAGCAAATTTGATATTCAAAATGTTTTAGTGGAATCACCTTTAATTCCTCTATCAAAAAGGAAAGATATAATAAGGAAGTAACGATATATTAGGAAGTAACTTTTTAGATGTCTATAGTAAAAGAGGAAGGAATATAAAATAAATTTGAAAAAAAATCATGTGAGAGTACAATGTGAGAGTACAATTTAAAGAGCAGATAGAGAAAGTGAGATAATGACTACTCACGTATCAACCTCTTGGGACAGTTAAACTAGTAGTTAACTTTACAGGTGTTCTAATTAACATCTGTTAAATGAAGAAGTTACAATTAGTTATTATTAGAAAAGTTGTTTTAGAGTCATTGATATGCATTGGTAAATTTAAAAATATTAAGCTTGTTCGTTTGCAAAACATAACATTTTTCACAATTTTGCTATTATGAGCATTTAAGCTATTAAGAGGACTCACTTTTTCATGATTAAAACTATCGGTGAAGTGCTGAACAATATTAAGTGAAATTAGCATGTAATGTGCTAATTAATTAAAAATAATCATTTTATATATTCTAAAATTAAAGATAAGCTATTAGATTGCTAGTGTCTTTCCTTTTTTCCATTTTTCCACACATTAATTAGTTTAAAACAAACTAAAATAGGAGCATACGAAAACACATACTAATACAAAAATTGTTATGTACAATAATAGATCAACTATTTGTTTTATGATGAAATACAACTTTAACGTGTTAATATTTCATTTAAAGAACCTTAATTTACAATTTTTAATAAAAATGAATATTAAATTTATATTTGTTTTGTTTTATTAAGACACACCTTATTAATACGTTTTTATTATGATGGCTTATTTCTTATATAAAACTCATATTATGATATTTATTTATTATCTGTCTTTCAATTTTATCATTCCTATTCTTTCTCTGCTGTAAGGAGACAGTAAATACTACTCTTATTATTATTTACTCTGTATTTTCAGCTTTTACATTGTTTGGTTTTTTCTGTCTGCGTTGTTATTTTTAAAGCGTTATACGAAAACTGCAAGATTAAATATGGACTCGGAGCTAAAATTGTCATATAATATCAATGTATATTCATGTATTCAGTAGACCGTCACCCCCCTAATGCATATCTTAGTGTTATGTAAATACACAATACAAAATTCTATAGCACATTCTCAGAAATTGGATCAAATGCACATGCATGAATATAGTTACATTTGGGGTTATTCACAAGGAAAACGCTTTGCATACTAGGTACATAATAATATTTCAAACAAATACAATTGACATAAATTTAAACAATAGTCATTAATATTTTACATTTTACTAAATAAAAGTTAACAAAAATATTTTATTAATAAATATGGCAAAATTCTTTGCTTTGGTAAAAGTTATAATATTCATTAATTTTCTTGAAAATTTAAAATTTATGAAAACAGAATCATAGAACATTACAGAAATGCTTAAAACAAATATGTTTGTTTTTAAGCAGTTAAAATTTGTACGCAGATCTCAAATTAAAAATAGTTAAAACTTAACAATAAAATTTGCTGCTAATTTAAATTAATAATAGTACTCAGAAGTGCTAATTTAAGTTAAAAGTTAATTTCAGCCATAAGTGTAAGCAACGTCAGTAATATTTAAAACGATCAGATGCGCCTGTAAATTAATTTTTTTTTCCTTCAGAGAAAATTACAGGAATTTATTTGTTACTCAGTTGTGTGTAATTGTACTACATTCTCACGAATCTATCGACAACATGAGTTTTAAAATTTATGATTTTCTTTTAAAAAATGCTCCCTTTTCCTAAATTTAGAAATTGGTTTTCTTTTGAAATTACTGCTTTTTAGGAAATTTTGTAGTAGGTTACACACAAAATTAAATTTAATATTTGAAAGCTGAAACAAATGTTGCATTTTATAAACACTTAAATGAATTTTTCGTTAATTTTGATCTGAACTTTTCATTAGCTTCTAATCTTATTTTTTTCTCGTAAGTTTCTAAGATCCCCTAAATACGAAACAAATTACCCTTTACCTGATTCTTTATAAACGAGAAATTACATGAATTCTTGGTTTATCATTTTGGCAAGAAATTACTTTTTTGAAATTTTATTCACAGAATTTTTCAGTGTTTCTTAATAAACATGTAATTACTTTATTTTTGTTTTATAAAGACGAACACACAGAATTTGTCAGTTTAAATTTCATGCTGACCATGATTCAATGAATATTAATGTAAATGTAATAAAAGTTCACTGGAAATTTAAGTGTGTGCTATTTTTTACTTAAATATTCATTTAATTTTTTCACGAGGCATTGGTTTTAGTAAAAAAAATGTGACTAATATATGCTGAGCCTAAAATTCTTTAATGCCGATTTACTTGAATTTTTATACAAACTTTCATGGCATTCATTTTTGTATAAAATAGTTTAAAATGATGTAGAACTGTGTTTTATTCTATAAGGGATAGGGAAGGGAATTTAGAGATTTATTCAAATATCCATTTTCCTTTTACTCTGCTCACAGAAAATTAAATTACAAAAGTGTTGATGAATTTTATATTTAACACGTTGTATGTGGGAAAAACTAGAACTGTTTTAGAAGTGAAGCATACACTTTTCTCAAAATATCAACTAAGCGCCACTTTTTAAGCTATATTTGCGATGTTCTATTTTCTTTAATTGTGTCTGATATAAACATTTAACATAAAATTTGCTGAAAAATTTTATTTCTTAAAATGAATAGTTTAAAATGTCTGTGTTTTATACACAAATTTTGTATAAATTACTGTATGGATTTATTTATTTTATTTGTATGCAATATAACATAATTTATTAATGAAAAATTTAGTATAGATATTTTAAAATATTTGTTAGCAGAAAGAGCCTTATACACATAAATAATGAATACTTATATATATATATATATATATATATATATATATATATATATATATATATATATATATATATATATATATATATATATATATATATATATATTTTGAAGTCTTTACAAATCTTTAGATATATTTTCAAAACAAACTGTTTTGTAATTTATGGCTATTCTTCTATATAATGTGATTTTAAATGCTAAATAATTTTGATCAACATCAACATTTCTGTATTAAGTATTCACTGAGAAACTAATAAAACATTCATTGTGTGTGTGTGTCATTCATCAAGGTGACCGCTTAAGATTTTTATTTACAGAAAGAAATACTTAAATTTGACAAAAATTGGAATACCGAAATGGCTTTTTGAAATTATGACATTTCTTAAAAGTGATTGATTTAAAAACAAATTACTAAATGCATATATTTGGAAGAAAAATAGTCGTGTCTTTAGTTTTTCAGAGAAGAAAAGTTGTTTTCACAAATTGAATTATGTTTTCATTACTAACCAATTTTACATTTAACAAAACATTTAACTGTAAAACTCCTAGATTAGTAATTGAAGTTTGACATTCCAGAATTTTAAATCTTGAAAATATTTGTATTTATGAATTTAAGTTTTACCTAAATTACAAAGAGTTCTCTATTTTGTCAATAGTTTTAAGAAAACTATTATTCATTAGCTCTTGTCAGCGTCATCCAGTTTTAAAGCTAATAAGGAATTTTTTTAAACAAAGAAAATTTCTTGAAATTCTTTTTACAATACTTAGTTTTAATGAACATTCAGATCAATTAAAATTAAATCTAGTAATTTTTAAAAATATTTTTTTTTATATTTTATTTTGCTTCTATATAATTGGTTATAGAAGCGCACACACACACACACACACACACACACACACACACACACACACACACACACACACACACACACACACACACACACACACACACACACTCACACACACACACACACACACACACACACACACACACATATATATGTATATAATTTTATGTATACATATTATTCATATAATGTAAAATTCTATCGAAACAAAAATTATAAAAACAATTGTAAAGATTTTAAAATAAAATTATTTTATCAACATTTAATACTAATTTTAGGTATGATATCTTTTAATGAATGTTCTTTTGATATTAATTATATATTCACTTATTATTAGTTATGAAATCTGGCATATTGTTCCAGAAACATAATACAGAGAGCAATAGAGCTTAGAATTTCCATATTTTTGCAACTTATTCAAACGTTTTTTGAAATTATGGGTTTTCATGTTTACTTTTCTGGGTATTTTATGATTTCATCAAAATACGCCAGGATTATTGGCACAATCATAAATTAGGACAGCAAAAACCTGGATGATTTTGCTAGGATTGTTTTCAGTTTGAGTTTATACAGATATTATACATTTTTGCTTACATTCACTAGTAACCTCTTACAATTGATGATTTAACATTTTACCTATATATTTTAAATTAGTAATTAGATTTGAATTAGATAAGGATTGTATTTTTTTTCTTTGCTGGACAGAGATCTAATTCGAAATAGAAACAAGTTAAAAGGCAAATTAAAATGTTTGAACTAAATACCAACATTTGACAGAAACTTTTATTTTTAAGTTCTTAATAACTTAAACTAGAAATATTTGTTGTAATACAATTCTTAGAAGAAAAGTAGCAAATATTGTATCACTGAATTCTCTTAATTTGTAGGAGAGGAAGAAATGGAGGCATATCTGACACAGGGAATGTATTTCCTGGTTTTCAAATTTGTGACCATAAAACTTTGCTCAATATTCAGCTAACCTACCTTTACGGAAGGAATCATAAAAACTTTCCATAAACTTTGAGAACTCGCACTTTTTAACATACTCTCTTATTTAATTTTTTAAAAATATCTCTTTACCTGCATGGTAGTGTTTCCAGAGGATAAGCCATCTTTCTGCTCGTTTTTGCGACAGTATTTGGTTTTACAGTACCTTTGACAAAATGGTCTCAATACCTAAGTAACGTTTCTGACATGAACTTTCCCTTCTTAAATATATAAGTCCTTACCTCAGTTATGTTTTCCCACACTGTGAAGTTAGAGGTTTGAGTCTTATAGCTTGTTGTTTTATTATTTAATAGATTTAGATGTCTTTTTCTACACTGGTAACTGACACAGCAATTACTAATGTAGAATTTTACAGAAAATCGAGGATAAAAATATCAATAAGCTAAACATTTTTACAACACATTTATTTCACTGAATACACATTTCATGACAACATATATTTTCTGATTGGTGCTACACTTTTTTACAGATTCAATGTACACTTAATTCTTTCATCCGAAATGCATCGTTGAATTTGAAAGTAAGTGAGTCACATATATTTAAGAAATACCACTAGGAAAAGCTCCTTAAAATGCAAAAACTTAAAGAAATTTAGTATCTTGAAACAGTTATATTTTAATTATTTATCAATGATTAAGAAATGAACAACTATGTAAATAGACATGGAAATTTCTACAAATAGTTAAACCACCAATATACATAAACATACACAAGATTGAAGAATATTTACTAAGGATTTCATCAAGACCAAAATTTATGTCATTACAAACAATGAATTAGGTTATAGAGACAGTTAGTATTTATTTTACAGGAATAAATGATACAAAATAAAATAGCTAGCATTCAGTGAAGTAGTGTCGAAAAGCTCTCATCAGTTTAAACAGAGAAATTACATTTCATCAGAGAGTGCATAATTACGTTTAATTATGTAATATATAATTTTATCTCATTTAAACTGACAGAATCTGTATTTAGTAAAATGTTCTGGATTTCAAAACTGTACAAATCACAAAAATATTCCTAAAAATATAAGTAATATACCACATTTGATACTAAAGAAAATTTGACTTTGTAGCGATACCATATGAAAATTGATTGTGTTATTAAATAGCAGTAAAGTTCTCTTTTCTTTGGTTTCATTCTCATGTAGAAGTGTGTTATTTAAACATGGTAAATATGAACGAATGTAATGTAAAGCAAATAGAGATACATGGTTATAAAATAATTTAGTTGAAATCCTGTTTGGCAAAGAGATGTACCACAAGTAAAA
This sequence comes from Latrodectus hesperus, assembly GCA_037975125.1. Taxonomy (NCBI): domain Eukaryota; kingdom Metazoa; phylum Arthropoda; class Arachnida; order Araneae; family Theridiidae; genus Latrodectus; species Latrodectus hesperus. Next base: position 12,454,429 of record CM075859.1, read on the forward strand.
ATGATTGTGATGGGTTAAAAATACTAACTAGCTTCAAGCATGTATTCTTAATTTGTTTCGTTTTCAGTAAAATATTAGTCCAAAAATACCTCATATTAGGAAATTACCATTCTTATTATTTCTATCTTTAGATGTATGTTTAATAATTGTTTTTTGTGACTTTAACTTAAACGTTGAAAAACAAAAGTGCGCGTAAGAAGTTTCTTACACTAACGTAAAGAAATGATTGGATAGTGAATTTATAATTAAAAAGTAATAATTTGAATACATAAAATATTGCAAAATTTTCTTTATTATTTTTGTAACTTTAGATTTTGTTCTACAGTTATTCATAATCATTGGTGTTTCATGGCTATAGTTTAAATGTTGGAAAGTAGTTAATGTGCGTGAAAATCTTCATACAACATCGCTTAAAAGTAATAAAAACTACAACGCGTCAAAGATAAAAATTGAAAATAAAAATTCGAATAAGGAAAAGTTGGACAAAATCGGGAAATTATAATTTTGGGTAGGTAAGTATTACAGTTTGTCAGAAATGCATGTAACTAGTTACAGACAGCCAATGATAACAATTAATAATTAGGAGTTAAATGAAAAACGAGTTGATTATTTTGCTTACTGTTACACGATTGTCTTGAAAAATTGATTGGAAAACGTTATACTTTCTTACTCAATCGATTTCATTTTACAATTTCTAATTGCTTGAAGATATATTTAAGATAAATTCAGAATCTGGTAACACTACTTACCTATTATTCTAAATTATTAAAACAGATTTCAAAACTTGTTTGAAATATTTTAGTTCTTGCTTTCTGACAAATAGCGCGGTGTCGGATAAAAACAAGAATCTATAGCTACCGAACAGAAATTAATAGACTCCAGTTTTGGATTACTCTTTTTTTAATGTGTAAATATTTATGATTGTCGTTCTGAGAGCTAAAGCAAATTCTTTTTCTTTAGATGATGCTTTTCAGATGTATTTTCAGTTTACAATAAAAGTGGATGAACCACGAAAGAAAATTACATTAAATGATTCTTTCAGATCATTTTGCAGAAAAGTCAGTTTTGATTCTGAATGGCAATTCCTTATATGAAAAAATATTAAATAAATAAATGCTGCAGAGAAAACTTAATGAGTTAATATATATTCTCCCAATTCCATACGACCTACCACCAGCAACCATTTACTGAGTCTTTAATGGTAACTTTAATCACTTTCTGTGGACAGAGGAATTAAGGGATTGCTAATCAGTCATCTTGGTTTTCTCATAACAGCTTATTAAACTAAAAGCTTATTCAAAGGGTAAAGATCTCTTGGAGTCGGGGTTTGCAAAAACTGATTTACCCATTTAGCAATGATATATTTATCAATCATCTTTTTATACCCTCTGCCAATGCTGAAAAATTAAAGAAAATTCGGAATAACCTTTTAACTGAACAACTTCATGTTGAATCATTAATCACTAACACTTTTGCTGAAACAATCTCATGTTGAAATGCATTCGGAAACTGTTATTTTTTGTAAATCAGTGTGCGTAGAAAATTTGAAGAACCAAAAGGCAATGATCAACAATTTTCAATTTTCACCACAACATCTTGAGAGATTTATCTTTTCTTCTTCCTTAATATAGTCAAGAGAAATGTGATCTTTTTCAATGCCCTGGAAAAGATCCTTTTTTGTAAAAATTAAATGAGGTTTGTCAACCAGCTAAGGAAAAAACAATAGTTTTTTTCTTTACTTTATAAGTTGGAATTGTTGTTTGAAAAACAAATCAAATTTATATAAAATTTAAAAAAAAAAAACTTCTAAGTTGAAATTTTTTATGGTTTCCCAGCAAAAGTAAAAATACTACGCACCAGTAGAAGACGATATTGAAAGAAATTATGCTTGCATCTTTCACAATGAATTACATTCTAGTTCGAAATCTCTATACAACAGCATAGTATCTCCACTCTAAGCAACAGGCATTAAGTCTAAAGCAATGCTGAAAAATGTGATCGAAGTTTCATTTGTGATTCCTGTTTTTAAGACACATGTGACTCAACACAGTCAGCATTATTTATTATAAATTCCAAATACACTAAATTAAAAATTACCTGTTTTGTGATTTAAAATCCCATGTTGATTCTTCAGTGTAATAAAAAACATTATATTAAATTGTTAGATTTAAATAGCTCAGTAGTCACCTTCTTTACAAACTGGATATCTAATTATTTTCAAAAAAAAAAAAAAAATAACTTACCCTCTATTTTTACATCAGTCCTCTTTTACACGAAAATCTTTATATTTAGTAGTAGTGGATCAATTTATAATTCAAATACAAATTGAAGCATATTTATTTACGTAGCTGCTTAGTAAGATCCAAAAACAGTAATAGGTACCGGTTTTGTCCAAATTGTCCTTATATGTTGCATCATTCAAATCATTATTTACATTCTACAGTTATTCTTAAACATTAATTCTTATCTACAATTTCGATGTTGGAAACCAGTTAATGTGCATGAACAACTATCATTTAAAAGTAATGGAAATGGTAAAGTCGTGAATGAAAGAAAAAATAATTATTTAAATGTGTTGTGCAGTTACTGATTATTTTGGTTATAACTTAAATAATGGACAAAAGTTAATATGCGGGAATTTCATACAACTATCGTTTGAAAATAATAAAAAGGATGAAACCATAAATAAAAATTTGAACGAAATTATAATCGAAATACATATTATAATGCAAAATTTACATAATAATTTGTTTGTAGCTATTGATGTGTGTTCTACTATAATTCCCAATCAAAACTTTTATGAATCCATATCTTCAGTATTGGTAGCAAATCGGTACATGCATAAAAATTCTAATGAAACTTTCGCTTAAAGTATGATCACTTAAATGATAAAACTATTAATAAAAATTAAAAAATATCGTTAATGTACTAGAAAATTGTAATTGTAGTATTTGTGTGTTTGTAAATTTATATTTAGCTGTGTGCGTGTGTGTATGTGCAATAATTCCTAATCCTTATTTTTTATTATCGATTACAACTTACTAATTGGAAAACAGTGTGCATGAAAATTTTCACACAATTATAATTAAAAAGTTATGAAAATCATGAAACTAAAAAATTTCAATGAATGCAAGCCAGCCCTTGTAAATACTATAAGATGCAAAAATAATCTTTCTTTTTAATTGAAATAATTTTTGCATTTTACATAATCTAAAGAAAAAAAAAAAACAGGCAAAAACGTAATTTAGCATATTTACTTACTTACATTAACATAATTTTTACTTCATTATACCATACATTTTGAGTATGTTACAGGAACTCTAAGAAAACATAAGTGCAAAAATTGATAAAATCGAGATTATCTTTTGTCCAGACAATTATATAAATTTTATTTTTGTATAATATTTATAAATTTGTTTAATCAACATCATAAAATTTTTGTAAATATTTCTCGAAATAGTTTCTTGTCAATACTATCAAAAGCAATGATTCACGCTTTATTGATTAACATTTTTCCGAAAAAAATTCTAAAGGAATAAAGTTAAATGGATAGTTGTTTTACAAAAGAGAATATTACATGAAGCTAAAGAAAGCAATACAATTTCAATAATGTATTCAATAATATGAAACAAACAGTGAGTAATATTTTTATTGCAAATAATTAAAAAATATCTATATCATAACAAAACTATTTCCTTTTAAGTATAAAACATGCATGTATGAGGGCATGCATTCATTGTGTTTTGATAAAAGTAAAATAAATTGCATCTGTGAATTTTGTACACATACTTAGATACTCCTGAAATAATTGGATATTTTCAAGAAAAATCAGGAAAGAACTACATACATAATTCTGATAATTTCAAAGCAAATAAATATTTCTAAATTTAGCCTGACTTTATATAAAAATAATTTTTACTGTATCTATATTGGAACAACTTATTTGCATGCGATGTTTTCCTTAACAGTTATTTTTCAGTAAAAAAATGTTTAAATATAACAAAAATTACTATCGGGATTTATATTCCCTGTTGTCTTTACTAAGATTACTTATGCTTAAATTTTAGTGCTCATATCACATGTATGTTACTTTTAATACACAACAATAATATATCAAACGTATATTAAGTAACAATATACACAATACATCCGTAAAATATCTACTGACATCTAACTACTATTTCACCACATACATTAGAAATGTAAACATTTATTATTAGATAAATGTAATAATATACTCTTATCTTCACATTTTATCCAGATATTTTAAGCTGATAAAAATAATTCTTTGATTTGATTAATTAAATTTAAATGCAAAGACCATACTTTGCTGTTAAAGATCTTGTTTATAATAAGTGTTAACGTTGATTTGAAGGTTTTAAAAGAAGTGTTACCCAATAAAAATTAAATAGAGTTTTTTTTTTAAAAAAATTGTTTCTAGATGATATAGTAGCATGCACTATTAAACTGAGTTTAAGTAATGTTGGATTTGAGAAATGGAAATTTAAAATTTATAGTTATCTCAAGACATTTAAGAATATTCGTAAGAAGAGAGGAATATCTACATATTAAGTAAAATCATGGTGTTCGCTTAAAAATTATGAAAAAAATTGTTAATAAATTTATGTTTAAGTAATCACATTATATGTCATAATAATTGTCTATTTTATTGAATGGAAAAAATAGAAAAACATTAATGTGCAAGTTTAAATATAAACATCGATGTAGATGTACGTATATATGAGCCAGTACATTTCTAGAATGTCGGTCAAACTTGGACTTAGATCAGCAATGATTTCCAATTATATGGCGAGCCTATGACTTACAATCAGAATTGGAATAATGTGAATGTAAAATACATATACAGGGTGTCCAGAAAAGGACTCCCTGATTTCAAAATTAAATATCTCGAAAACGAAGATCGATAGAGGAATGCAGTAAACGGTATGTTTATAGTAAAAACTGTAAGAATTTAATACATCAGTTTGAAATAACAGTTACAGACGTTGCAAATAGATGGCGCTGTAATCGCCATACTAATGCCTAGTATAAATAGTGATCCGAAGCCCAGGGCGATCAGTACCACTATTGAAGCTTGAAGGAGGTTAGCGTTGAAAACATTGTGATGTGATTTTTTGCATAGAATGTTTTCATACGATTATTTCATTTATGTATGCTGATTTGAGCTGTACAGCATACAGCGCCATCTGTTAGGAGCTTTTGTAACTATTATTTCAAATTGCTGTATAATATTCTTACAGCTTTCACAATAAACATACCTTTTACTGCATTCCTCTATCTATCTTTGTTTTCGAGATATTTAATTTTGAAATCAGGGAGTCCTTTTCTGGACACCCTGTAAGTTCTCGATTTTGAGGTGAGAGAATATTAATATGTGAAGATATTTAAAAAGGACTGATGGGAAGGAGATATTCATATTATCGAGACGAGTAGACACATTCCGTAAGCCGTTTTTGTTTAAATTAAATTTATATTGGATTAAGAGAACAGAGAAAGAAAATGGAAAAATGATAGCGAATCCAGTTTTCTTAGAGTGTTAGATAAAAACAGTTACATACCGAAGTTGTCTAGGTCCAAGTTTATTCCCAATCAGTCCAAAAGATACAGTGAATAATAGAAAATAGAGAATACAATGACAATGATTAGTACCGAATTTATATTTTTAAAAGTTTCTAAGATAAGTAGTAATATTCTCACTCATTTTAGTTTAATTTCAATACTCATTGGTAAAGAATTGAAGAAGAAGCAAAAATTAAAATTATAGCTTAGATTAATAGCGAATTCAAATTTTTCCATGTTGTCAAAAGGAACGGTTACTTTTATATTGTGGTTTAGGCCAAAGATTATTTGCAAATGGCTCAAAAATTACTCAGAGGGATCAAAAAAATTTAAAAATGACTGAAATTCGTGTCAAATTTATGATTTTTGGTCTAGGTTGAGAAGTGAATCAAATACTCTCAATATAATTTGTTTGTCCGTTAAATTTTATCCGATATCGGAGTACTATAAATCCGTAAATTAAAAAAAAATCCCCAAAATGAATGAGTTTAATATCAAACCCAGTTTTCCTGGAGTTGATGATAAAGTTATATTCTGAAAAGGTGTAATAAGTCTAAGCTTATTTTCTATTGGCTCTTAAAATTTTCGAAGGGAGGTGGAAAACAGAATGTTCAAAATTATTTAAAATTAGTGTTGAATTCATAGTTTTCGAGATTGCTGAAACGAGTAGTGACATTCTCAAACTCATTTTGGTCAAATTTTACCGTCCATTTGAAAAGAGATATAAAAAAGAAAAAAAAATGAAATGTAAAAAATGACAAAAATTAGTTTCGAATTCAAATTATTTTGGAATTAATGATAGATAGTCACATTTTTCGATGCAATTTAAGTCCAAGTTTATTTGCCTTTAGTTAAAAAAATGCAAATGAAATTAGTCACAATCACATTTTTCGAGCTGTCTGAGATGAGCATGGAAATTCTCATAGTAATTTAATTCTGCGTTGAGTTTCCAGCGGCAATGAGGTACCAAGGAGGAGGAAAAATAAAATCTCCAAAATGAGAAGACGAATCCAATGTTCTTAGTCGTTGATGTGAATAATTCTATCTATAGTGGGGAAATTGGAAATCGGAATGTGTAAAATGACTTAAATGTGTGTTAAATTTTTATATTAACGATTATAGTTTCAAGGTGACTAAAAATAATTGTCAAAATTGCTGTTTAAATCCATCACATCTCATTCGTACAAGGATGTGAAGAGTGAAAAATGAGAATGCAAGAATAAACGGTTAAAATGACCGATTAAATCAGTAAGTTTTCTGATAAGCTAATAAAATTATAAATTTGTCCGAGTTCGCTTATACTTTAAAATGCCTTCCACTGAAATTAGTTTGGTTGGTGCTGAATATACGAACTTAAGTTATTTCTAGTACATTAATGATCTATTGTGAATTTAAAATATTTCACTAGTAGTTGATAATGCACTTTAGTGTTTTAATCAAAAAAGAACTTGATTTAAAAGTATAAATATATTTGATTTCTTTTTCTGAAAGATTTGAATCTATGAATACATTACATTTAAGCTAAGTCAAACAAAATGGACACACATTATGATTTCTCATATAAATGGAATTATATATTGAGGTTAAAAATTATTTTCGGGAGAAAACTGAGACAAAAATAAAGCTACAAAAGTTTTCATACGTATTTCAAAAGAAAACTTGCAAAAGTTTTCATATGGATTTAATCTCATTTAAATGAATTTATGTAGTTTTAAAGTCACTGTTAATGATGTATAGATGTCTAATTCAACTTAGCTTCATTTCATTTCAAAAATACCAGTGTGTACCTTGTGAAATATAGCGATATATTACAAGAGTCAATGCGTGTCAAGACAGACATAAATCTCTAATTTAGAAATTTATACTTTCTTGAAAATCCTTCTTGATACAGATAAGAAAAACTTTTTTGATTGTATCACTAAGACCAAAATGTCTTAGCCATGTTATTTTCCTACTTAAGAAATCATGTGATTGGCTATTGAGCATGCATGGTGTTAAGAAATTTTAAAATTAGTATTTAGTTCACTATTATGCATGATTTAGATACAAATTATCGATTTTTACAGCATTGTTTCTATGACGCTAAGTATTTCAAAATAGTTGCTGTATAATTTGTCTCTTTATTATTAATACCTTTGAAATGACAGATTTGCTTAGTAACAAAGGTCTATTTCATGTCTTGTGTATTGTAAAGAGTTAAGTTCAGTTTGTTTTCCACTTCCCGGTCACTTGGTATACCCGGGAAAAGAACTGAGACCTACGTTTGTTAAGCCTTACTGCACAAAATAAACAGTTCAGATTCCAAATTCGGGGTAGGAGTAGAATCTACAAATTTTTATATAGAATGCTAGGACGATAACCACTAAAGGGCCAGTCTGACAACACTGGAAAGCTTTAATTAGGAAACGTTTGTTTGAATTGTTTATAATTTCAATACAAAGAAGTGAAATAGCATAATATTAAACTCAAAATGATGTTGCAATTCTTAATGTGAAAGGTGTTTCTGATGAATTTAAAATGTAAATAATTCCAAACGTCTTCAGTCTTCAGAATAAATAAGAAATTTTCAAGTTATAAAATTAGAATATTTCACTCATTAATTATTGATCATTTGAGTTCATTTTTATTTCTTTAAAATCTAGGAACTATTAATGATTTAATTTTATCTGTTATTGTTTTTAAAAGTATAGCAATGAAAATCAATTTATTCAATATTGGAATATGTATTTTATTTCTTGTAATCAAAGAATTACGTTTTTATCAGCCTAAAATCATATTGAATTTTTCTCCTAATAGTCTTACCAATTCCTTTCAAGCAATTTTGGAATAAAGTGTGCATTGAACAAGCAAGAAACGAATCGTACTCACAAGAATGTTGTAACAAAAGGTTAATTTTGAGAGAATTTTAAGACATTTATAAATTATAAATACACTGAACAGTTAACATTCTAACATGTTTGTGTTAAAGATGACATTGAAAAGCACACCGTGAAATATGACACATCATATCGATAAAGGTTTCCTTTCTCTTTTAAATCTCTGATTCTTTGAGAGCTCATTCAGTTGGGAGATTGTATTCGTTGGAACTTAACCTTATTGTAACACAGTGATTGACACAGCGTATAGTGATTAGAATGTAGATACAATTAGAATAGGTTAAGACCATGTCACGAAGTGATGAAGTGCTCAACTGATTGAATTCACATCGGTAGATCTTCTATTGGAAAATATATAAAATATAGTTTCAATACATTCAGCTATTTTGAAATAGATTGAAATTCAACTCGAAAAACTCTTATAAAGATGAATGGCATTGTATGTGCTTCAAAGATAAAATGTGATATGTCAGATTCTTTTTTTTTCCAAATTCAAAACTGAGATACAAAAATAGGCTCTCTAATTTGAGGCACAAATAATAGACTGACAAAAATGTAATTTTAGAGAAGTAAAAACATCTTTCTGTTTTTAAAATACTAATAAATAAAGTACATTTACTGGTATTAATTTTACACACCTCTTTTTTGGATTAATACATTTTATTACAGAACAACTAGTCTAGAAATGGCATTTCAATATAAAATTTCTGTTTTATTTAGAAAGGTATTTACTTTATGTACTTAAAAAATAAAAAATGTAATTTTAACGAAGTAAAAATGTTTTCGTTTTTAAAAAGTATAAATAAATGAAGTATATTTACGGGGGTTGTAATTTTTCATTTTGTTGATAAATATATATTTCCTTTTAGCACAACTAGCCTAAAAATAACTGCATTTTTTATATAAAATTTTTGTTTTGCTCAGAAATGTATTTAGTTTTATATATATTTGATAAATATAAAAATAATTATCAAATTTAAGGTCAAAATTTCAAAATATTTATCAAATTTATGAATATATTTTAGATATATTTATTTTAGCAAAACCATCTTCCAGAGCAATTTTTTTTCATCTGAGAGGCCCTATATCTTTTAAAATATTTTAAAAAAGTAAGTATGTCATGAAGATTATAAGATATCATAAATTTTAAGTGAAATGTTTTATGATATCGTATAACAAGTCCAAGACATCGTATAGTGAGAAAGCTCAAATATTGGTCTTGAAAAATAATAGGTATAGAAAAAAGTTACATTTTGGCATATATTTCTTATAGAATAGCATCTCATTTCTTTTCTAAAGTATTTTGAAAATATATTAAGTATAACCTGCTACAACATATACTAAATCTAAATGATTTTTTTCAAAATGGTTTACAGTGAACAGCACCTCGATAAAGGAAAATATTTTCCTTTAAAATAAGCTTTCTGGTGAATAATGGCTTCTGTACTGCACATGCTTGCATGGGCATCCAAAATAGACATCAGTAAATGAATGTATGGAAGGGTTGTGCAAAAAGAGACTCCTTTTTAAACCAGACGTCTTATTCACCAATCGAAGATCATTGAGCCAAACATATAAAAAATAACCTCCGTACAGAAGCTGAATGCATTGAGACTAGATGAGTGACCACTAGAAAAAGAAAAATGGGCACTTTGATTCGTTGCTCCCATTACTGCATTACACATCTATTTTCGATAGTTTGCCTCAGTTCCCCCAATTGAGCCTCAAAGGTGTTCTTCCAGCCTGAAAAAAACAAGCAATTCATCATCACTGCAATCAAATATAACATAACTGATAAAGTGTTTGTCTATGTCTAATAAATTGCTGAAAATAATTTTAGTTACGTATTGATAAGGGAAATTAATTCATGTTTTTTGGTGCCACTCAAGTATTTTTCTTGGAATAAATTTAATTCATTTTTAAAATAAGGTATAAAATATGGAGATGTTTCGATTCCAGATGAAAAAGTGAGCATTAATATATCAAAACAATACTTAAGACATAAATTGGTAAAATCAAATAATTAGTAGGGGAGATTTAGGCTATTATCTAAAATATAATTATCATGCGTTATTCAAAGGAGCTATTTAAGGACTTTTTAATTATTTATAAGAACTTAATAATATAAAAATATTTTACGGGTAAAATCATCGAGGTCTTCAGCTTCAATTTCAGCTGGTGTTTTCTTCTTTCGGTTCAAACTATTACTGCATTCAGGAATAGGTTCTTCTTCTTCCACTTCTTCTTTTTTCTTTATGCCATACTGAAAATAAAGAATTAGAAAATATTTGTGGTGATTCTTTTAAGAATATTTCTGAGAGATTTATTTTGAAAGAAAATAAAGCAGTTTAAGAGCCAAGATCTGAAGGAACTTCGTTAATAATAAATTGTCAATTGTCTGAAAAAATTGTCTGAAATACTAATTCATATGAGTAAAATCATCTGTAGTATAAACGATAATTTTTCTATTGATAGCCTGTCCATTTCAGCTGGATTAAACACATTTGATATGCATGATTTAGTAAGAGCACCCCCGAAAAACTTAAGACACAGCAGCCACTTAGAGGGGAAAGACGTATACAATTTACTTTGACGGGGATAAATGTGACGAAAATTGTGTTAAAAGTGTTAAAATTGAACCATTAATACTGAATATGAATAAAAAAACTGAAAATATAAACATAAGAACATATAAACTTTGATTTGTTTTACTATTTCGACGTAAAATTGTAAGCAATTTTGTAACCAACAGAGAATCAATCTATAAGATAACAAAACTATGAATTTCATCAAAGGAACATATATTATCATTTCTCTTTTAACACTATTATTTTTGTGAAGCAGCCTATATTATATTTCGATTTATTGATCTCTCGTTGTATTACTGACTTATTTTTTATTTTTTGATAGGATTTTATAAATTTATAAGAACAAGGATTTTATAAAGTTACTTATGATTTCTGTTCATTATGAAACATGCAACATTGTTTTTTTTTGAACTTGAGTAATGAATTCTATGCAAATTAGCATTTCAAACATTTCAATAAAGAATTTTTTATAGCGTGGAAGAAAAAAATACTTTATGGTTAGAAAAATGATAATATCACGAAGGCTTTTAATTCAATCAATATAAGTGATAGTGCATTAAGACAGTGTCCACGGTTTTCATTGAATAATTGAAAACATTTTCAACACTGGCGCAACTTGAATCAGAACGCTTAACAATATTGATATAGTATCAATTTCAATCGATGTTAAGACAATTTACTGATGCTTTTATTTTAAATACGCATAATAGGATATAAAGCTTAAAATATACATAAATAAATAAATAATTGTGTTCAAAATTTTTTAAACATTTTTAAGCATTTTGTGTTCAAAAAATTTTAAATTATAAGCTTGATTAGAATTTTGAAGAATGACTATAAAAAGAGCTATAGTATCATATAAACTAAACAAAAGCAGTCCAATGATTTCTTTTTTAATTTAGGGCCTGTTTTTTTAAACTCAATTGTTTTGAATTTAAAATTTTTTAAATGTCGTTTAAATATTCATGATATATATTCATAGACTTTAAGTTATTTATTCACGTATACTAATTTATGTATCATTTACTATATATTAATAATACAGTTATATATATAGTAAATTATTTCACATATTAATGACATAAAAAGATTTATTACACTAAACGTTATAATAAATGAGCTAATATATTTTATTTTAAATTGGTGCTATTTATCACTGTAACTACAACAATTATATAATTTGCTAAAATATTTAACTGGAAATGTGTGTGTTATCGGAGTTTAATTTAAATATACTTACTGTGTGTGCATGTGTGTGCACTAATCGATTAATTTATTTTTTAACAGATAAGGAAACAGTTAAGAAAAATTGATTAATTGAGATTAAAAAATATTTTTAGATAATTATTGTAGAGGATTAAATTTCATTTTGTATATTCATATGATAATGTATTTAATTAATAGTCTCTAAGTTTTAATCGATAGTTGAATTTAATCAATGTTTGTGATAAGGATTTGGAATATTAAAAAAGATTATATGCTTCACCGAATTAAAATTGGCTTTATTTTCTAATGAATATTTTTTAAATTTATATATATATATATATATATATATATATATATATATATATATATATATATATATATATATATATATATGTAATTTTGCTGTTAAAAATTTAAAAATACAAAAAATGCAACATTGGAAAAATATTTGTTTAGTTTATCAATTAACAATAAAGAGTTTTTTTAATATTTTTAAAAACAAAATCGTTGCATTTTGGGATTATTTTTTATGTATAAATTGAGCATATTAGCAGAAATTAATTTCAGGAGAATGTGGCAATAAAAAATTAATTGTGCAGTAGATATTTTTGTATTTCTTACTAAATTTCCTGTAAACAGCAAGAAATTATTCATATATTGAAATTCTAGGATTTATAAAATAAAGTTTTGAATAAAATAAGTAAAAAATGGATTTCTATTTTCTTTTTAGACATTAATTTCCTTAATAAAATGAATTCGCTTTTAACTATTGACATACTTTTTAATTTGTTACTAAATTATAGTGTTGTATTTGTTTTTTATAAGCAAATTTATGTTATTACCATTTAATTATGTTATTACCATTTATTAAATTTATGTTATTACCATTTATTTTTATTAGTTCAAATAGTCCGCAATCATGAAATACTTTGAAAATTTTCTTCTAAAAGAAGAATGTGACAAAATAATGTGACTTAAATATTTTTGCCAACTTATAGGTTACAATTCAAAATTAAATACATTTTTCCCTAAGTTGAGAAGATTTACCACATAATTTGAAAGAATCTACTAGAAAAAGGGTTCCTTTATTTTTTGGCTTAATTATATCACACTATCATAAACGTCACTAAATAATTATTTTATTTCTTCCCTGATATTTTAAAGATTTCGTATTTAAAATACAGTTAAAAAATTTAGTAAAACTTCTTTGAAAAGAACTTTCATTACCCAAATCTATAATTTGAAAAATATTCCTAATTTATACAGAAATGATTTATAAAATGTGAAATTCACTTGTTAAGTAAGTAATGATATTGAAAGTGATTAATAATTTTAAGCAATCAATTTTAACATTTTGATGTTAATCTGGTCCCATGCTGTATAAATGTAACATTTTTATATATTGTAATTATTTGAAAAAGCTTCTGCACATTTTTGCGACTTTCCATTTCCGCCAATAAAAACTATCGAACGCAGTTAGTCACCTCTTAATTTTTAACCACTGTCAAATGACTAGGTCGACACCTGACATGCTTCTTCTTCTCTTCACTACACTAACGAGGGAGACGTCTAATACATAGAATCTGTAATGTACCTAATCTTTTTTCATCAAGACGACCTTCTTGCTAAGCTGGCAGCTGAATGATTAGCGCCGTGCCTTTGGTTCAACAGTTCATGGGTTAGATTCCCGCCCTGGTTGAGGGTTTTTGTAGTGTTTTCGAACCCGCATTTAATTGTAGGTCTTGGTCTGATTAGTCTTTGTGTGTGCGAAATGTTACCGATGAGTGACAAATAAGCTTAACTACGAGACCTTCATAGATCTACATCGAGACTGAGCTAAGTATTGAACTCACTATCTCTAGGTTACGTGAACTTCGTTTCCTACGATAAAGCTACAGCAACCTCTTTTAAAAGGGTAATTATTTTATTTATGATAAAAAATATAATTCAAAAAATATAGTACACACGGTTAAAAACTTAAAAATATGATTAAAACAGCAAAAAATTTGATTTCGCTCAAAGATAAAATGTAATTAAAAATTATTATATAATGGAGCAATACTTACTTCATAAGCGAAAAGTATTCAAAATATAATTTTTTCTTAAAGTGAAAAAACATTAAAATTAACAAGTGATTTGTATATCTATAAATTATGATTAAAATTTAATTAAATACTGTTTATTTTAATTTGTTTGTGATAATTAATGTTTGATGACTAACATTACTACTATGCATTAAAAATATTTTGGCATAGCTGCCTTTAAATTTCTAACCACTCTAACCGATCTTTCAAAATTTTATGGAAGCAAAGAGAAAACTTTCCTAACTTTTCTTCCATTAAATAAAAGTTATTATACTTTACTCATAAAATCATAAATTAACTATTAATTATTACGTTTTCATTCATATTTAAGCAAATTCAGGCTAAGCTATTGATTTTAAAAATCATGAGATTACTGTATTGTTTGGTACACTGATAAGGACATCTGGTAAGATTAGTGTCTATGCTTAGACAGTGAAAATTTATGTTGTACTTATAAAGTAGTCCAGTGAAATTTTTCAGTTTAAGAAGGGGGTAATTAGAGTTATATTACTATTTTTCTCATACTTAATATGAATTAATTTTGCTTAGAAAATATCTACTAAAAAGTTCTTAAACACGAAATGAAATATAAAGCTGGTACATTTATTTAAGCCTATCATCTTGATCAAATTATACAAAGATGAGATTTTGTAGTTCAGAAAAAGGGAGTAAGATAATGCATAATAATTATTCCGTAATACATAAAATATGCAACTGAATGATTTATAATTGGAAACAGTATTTTGCAATGGCATTTTTTGAAGTGCATTTAAAGTATTATAAACATAATTTAATTATATTGATTTAATAGAAATATAAAACAAGGGAACTTGAAATATCGAAGTGTCTTTTCGTATTTTGTTAAAAGATTCTATACCATTGATGATGTTTAAAACAAAATTCCAGAATGAAACGATTGTGTTTTACTAAGACAGGTTAGGGAACTAATATTTTAAGTAATTTATGAAGAAGATGTTAAATTTAATTAGTCATATAATCATTCAAAAAAGAAAGACTTAAAATGGATGTTTCAAGTTTAATAGAAAAAAATTATAATAGAAAAATCACAAAAGCCATTAGTTTTGGTAAAGTTCTGTAAATGACATAAAATTATAAATAATGGAATAAGATGATAAAGTATAATCGTTATTGCATAACTTAAAGAATAGTTTAAAAATGAAAGTAGAATTCGTAAACGAATTTTTCGAATAAACTTAATACTTTACAATCATTTTTAAGAGCATACAGATTCATAAGAAAGACGAAAAAATTCATGAAAATCCAAAATTTCATTTGAAAACTTTATTTAGTAATATTCTTGTAAAATAAGGCTCATGATTTTATCAATAAAAATTTTCCAACTACACGCATACACACAATTTTATTAAAAATACTTCAAAGAAGAATTACCATATTATATTTTATTGTAGAATTTATTTTGAAAATATTCTCATTAAAATTTTGAAAAATACAATCAAATATTTAAAAATTTATTTTATGGTAATAAGGAAAATTCATAGCTCGAAAAATAATAACAATGAAAATTTTTAAATATTATTTAAAAAAACACCTTAATTTACGTAAAATCATATTAAGCTAATAAACTTTTAAAATGAGACGAAAAGAAAATTTTATACAATGTTATTGAATGAAATATTGTAACAACGAAGTATTTTCAGCATACTTACCATGCTTTTTAAAGATTAAAAAGAAATAGATTAGAAGATGCGGAATAAGCAAAAATATGTTTCTTAGGTTCATTTCTTATTAATCTGAAAAACTAAAATGAAGTTTTTAAAGAAAGATTTTATGCTTAAGTAGAATTTAATAATTTTCTTAAAATAAAAATAAGAACAAAAATAGAATTGCATAAAAAAATTGAGCACGTTCTCCTTACAATGCCAATTCTTTTCAGAATTTAAGAAACGGTGGCATTTATATAAAAATAGAAAGTCAAAAAAATTCAGTAAGACAAAGTTTGTGAAATAAATAAAATTATATACAGTTATATTTTTTGGGATATTTTGGAAAATATAATACATTCCGAAAATAAGTTTTCTTTATTTACATTCCTGCTATGACACATTTCATATTTATAATTATTGTAAAGTATTTCTTCCTACATTTTCATATATTATTATTATACTACATTTTGGAAATATTTTTATTTATTTGTTTTTTTAGTAATTATTTTGATAGATGAATACAATTTTTGCTTATTTTGTATACATACAGATCAAAATTTTGGATTTCAAATTCAAACTGCAAATTCTTTTAATAATAACACTCATTAAATACCTAAAACTTTATGGAAATTAAAAATAAAATTCATATTGCAATCATGATATTTTTATAAAACATCTTACTTATGAGTGATATGCTTTTAAAATATGAAAATAATTTACTTATAATATCGAATTTATTTTTATTGAAATAATGCTTATATATTAACGATTTTGTAGCTCAGATTTACTAAAATTTTCCTTTATCAAACCGTTATCTATGATAAGCATTTATTAAAGTTTTTAGTTTTCTCTTATAATGAGTATTCACCATCTGTATTGATTAAATCTTTTTAACTTTTATGAGAAAAACTTAAATCTTTATGATTAGTGTAGTAATTAGACATATGATTGGTATTAAAAATATAAATAACGAATACTCTTTTAACAAATAAAGA
The DNA here is from genome assembly GCA_037975125.1 of Latrodectus hesperus. Taxonomy (NCBI): domain Eukaryota; kingdom Metazoa; phylum Arthropoda; class Arachnida; order Araneae; family Theridiidae; genus Latrodectus; species Latrodectus hesperus. The sequence continues at coordinate 12,471,443 of CM075859.1, forward strand.
TCAATTCAATGTTACTATAATTTCTTTGATTCTAAGATGTTTTGAAGATTGGTTCTCATATCTCAAGCTTATAATTCTTTACTCTACATTTTAAAGCATAATTTTATATGAAAATATTAGCAATAGACATAGGAATTTTTTAAAAAAATATTAATATTTAAATCTAGTTATTAAAATTAATTTTTTAAACTATATTCATTCTTAATTTAATATGCTAATGAATGAATCAAATTTTTGAATACTGTCAACACTCAAAAAATATCTGTAATAATAAAAGACTAATATATCTGTTAACAATGAAGAAACATCCGTTATAAATATGAGATTTTCTAAGTTAACTTCTAGAAAACATTTATATTGTATTGATTTATATAAGATTATAAACGCTTTATTCAATATAGAGAATTAATAAAGATTTAAGGCTATTATTTAGCTTAATTTATTAAAATATTTGCATTAATTTAATTTGCAGAGGTCAAGAAAATTTTTAGAAATAATTTATTATATACATTCCTAATAATGATCTGTTGGCTCATTATAAAAGTAAATCTGTAAAAAATTATTAAATGTATTTAAATATTTAAAACAGAGTTTAAAAAATAATATACATAAAAAAGAAGATGACTTGAAGGAAAGTTTCTGTAAGCAAGCATTTAATATTAATATAGCAATAGAGCAATTTAAATAATCGTCACCGAAGTTCGAATAGTGTAATCCCCGAAGACATCTATAATGCATTCAATCATGCATTATGTGTTGCCCTCCGGAAAGAGTTTAATAGATAGTGGACCGTATTCACTTGTCGAAACGGAGAAAACAAAGAAAATTCCCAAGCACTTACTTTAACAGATATGTATGAAGAAAGGAAAAAACCTACACCTATCTTTTTAACAGTGGCTGAGATCGAATAAAGGACCAATTATGCCGCAGAACGTGAGCTTAACTCTAGATCATGGGGTTTAAATATTGGCAATATGAAAGCAATGGTCTATTGAAGGAAATTTGGGACAACTTCACAAACAAATAATCAACTAAATTATCAAGTTTTCTACTCCTAAAAATTCTTGTTAATATAAATTTGCATTACTTATTTATTGATCTATTCATTTGCTTTAGCAAATATTAATTATGATTAATATTTATGAAATTCTAAAATATTCCATCAAATTTCTTAATATTAATATGTCTATTGAAAATTTTGTATTTAAATGATTATATATTTGTTGTTGTGTTGTTACTAATGACACTTGGACACGCCAAGCTCGCTATGCCTTGGCTATGCGAATTTAAGTCAATTGGGAGCGTCTTTCGTTTTAATCAGAGCACCATGAAGGTGAAAGTACGACTTTGCTCTACACACATGCCATAGGTACCCGTTTATAGGGTAGGCAACCATTCACTTCTCATTCATACAAGGAAAGGACAAAGACAGGATAGATAGAGAGAAAAAGTACATCCATGACCGAACCGGGATTCGAACCCAGGACCTCCTTATCCGCAGTCAGGCACACTGACCACTAGAAAAGTTGGGCGGCATTATATATTTATTACTTATAATCTATTGCAAAACTTATGTTTTCATATTTGTTGAATTTAGAAAAATTCATTTCAAATTGTATGATGAAAAGTTAATGTTATATCAAATTGCAAATAAGTTGATCATTAAAATAAAAATTTCTTTGATGGGATACTTTTTCATCAGTCATATAGATCATGATTGAATTCAATTAGAATAGACATTTTGTATCGAATTCCTAGTTAGGCAAATAATGAATTTAATATGTATTATTTTTAGATTTTACAACGTGTTTATTCTTAACCTAGTAAATCATATGCTTAACATTTTGATTAAATCTTTCAAACCTAAGTTTTTGAAAATATTGAGAATATTAAAAATCAAATGTAAGAGATATTTTTAAATTTAATGTTAACTAAGATTTGTATTAAATTATGAACGATGAAAATTAATATTTATTTAAAAAAAAACAGCAACTTTTTTATTAAAAAAAATCTCATATTATATGAAACTGTAATGTTTTCTCCTTTAATTAAAAGTGGAAATGAGAGGGAGAGAGAGAGAGATGATATCCCTCTTAATTTTTTTCCTTACATTCATTTTGATTTTTCTCTTAAAAGTATTATTCCCTCAAGTTTAAGAGAATTTCAGACAAAAGAATATTTTTTGGTATGAATGTATGTTTTTTTAATTAACTGTGACGTATTTTTTTCTCTACAATACAAATCTATAAAAACAGAATTAAACATTCTTATTTGTACATAAGAAATGGTCATTGAATGAAGAGCATGCTCATTAAAATCAATTTAAATTTCTAATATTCTTTTGGGAAAAGGCATTTCTTAAACTATTCTTAAAAATTTCCTCAATCCATTTATTCTTAGACGCAAATGTGAATATGCAATTAAAAAATTTATTAGAGAGTCATATAATAAATGCACGAAACTTAATAAAACATTTCCAAACCTTATAAAAAAATTTTTAATGATCAAAATTAAATTTCAAAATGGTAGAAATCGTAAGTAACTATTAAATCTCTTAAGTTACTAGGATTTAATCAAACATTTGTTTCGTGGAGTTTTAAATAATTTTAATTGTATTTTCAAGAGCTATATTGATATAATTTATAGTATTAGCTATGATAGTATTCAGTCACTTTATGACCATCGACTTTTTGAGATATGAGCAGGTCAGAGCCTATATATTATCTGTATGGGGCGCCATCGATGTGTTCTTCAAAAAATATGACTCCCAAGTTATCTTAAAAGATAATATTCGTATCAGGTCCAATTACATTATGATTGCAGTCTACCTTTGACATTAACCTAAGGTACAGACCAGGTGTTCCATCGCGTACGTCTATGTCTATGTCTACCTTTGACATCAGCAGAATATAGCCAATGTAAAGTCTGTATATGGCGAAATCAGTGTATTAAAACAATTTGACAATTTAGAATCATTATCTTTCAAACCGTGATTATAATTCATGCTGTTTTTACAACTTCAGAAGAGAATAATCAATGGCTTTGATTCACTAAGGTTAGCAGTATATTGAAAAATATGAAATTACAAAAACTAGTTGCTGTTGTTAACTAGTTCCACACTTTTAAAATAACTTGAATATGATGGCGTAAAATGAAACCCTTCAAAGCAGTTGTGTACCCAGTGACATTAACAGAAAAGACAAAATTCTTGAAATAGTATATGAGGACTTACCAACCTATTGCTATTGATTAACTTAACCCCAAGGAGATATATATTACGAAAAATAATCCAAGGCCTATAAAGAAGACCTATATTTATGTCCAAGACTAGTACAATGAAACTTGTTACAGATAATGATATTAATATAACTCGAGACTGTATTTTCAATATAATTGCTTATTGTAATGGATATTTCCTACCAAATGTTCCAAATGAAAGTAACAATAGAGAATACACGAGTCAACATAAGTTCTTGAGATAATTCATCAGAAAAAAGAAATCAAATTTATAAGAAATTATAAGTTCTGACATAAATAATAATTGGAAGTGAGGGTTTTATTGAAAATATAATTTGAAAAAAATAAAATGGGAAAAACGAATCATAAATTACTGACTTTATCTCTGATGGTTTGGCGCATTTTCTCTCTTTCTTCCTCCATGCGCTTATGTTTCTCCTTTCGTCTTTCTTCTGCTTCACGAAGTGCTTCAAGGCGCTCTTGCTCCAATTCGGCCGCAGCCTCCCTGTCTTCCGGGGTCTCACTTTCTGCTGCAGCACCCATTTGGCCTGCAAGAAATGAAGATATGGGCGGAATTAAAACATCTCCTTTTTCCTGAAAGTTTGTTTGATGAATACTTAATGTATACAAGTTTTTGAGCTGAATATTTTAAAATTTTGATTCGGAATATTTTGCAATTGCAGAATTATGTAAATATATTTCAAGATTACATAACTAATTAAAATAAGAACTAAAACAATATTAAATTGAAGACAACAATGTTTTAACAACTGCGCAAAAATATTCAACATTTGAAAATATGAAACAATGAAATCTTGTTTTGGTAATAAACCTAATTTAATCGAAGAATATTGTTGCAGAAGATATCTGTTTATTAGTCATGCAGCATTTTTGTATTTGTGCTTTTTTTATTCTAATTAATCTATTTACTCTGGTTTTTGATTCTATGTACACAATATACTTAAAGGATTTTACAGACATAATAGACGAAAGAGTGAAAACAATTAATAGTCCTATCTTATTCTGTCATTCAAATATATAATTTATAATGACTTAGAGTATAATATTTTCATTCCTGTCAATTAACTAAAATTTGTACAAAATAACTGTACTTTAAGACAAAGATAAGAAAATAGTTTGTGTTGAAATATTACTTTCAACACAAATTACTTTGGCATAGATTGTTACTTATTAGAATTTAGATTTTAATTTTACAATCTCAGCTATTAATGCCTTTAGTTAAAAAATTTGTCATATACATTTAAGAAATTTAGAAATTTTGACCATATAAAGCTTTTTCTTTTGCTTTTTTTAGTTTGTTCAATGATTTAGATTATTTTACAGGTATGGTATATCTTTAAGTCATGGAATTCAATCGGTTTGCAAATTTAACAGTACCTTTCTCAGTCTACCGTTTTTAGAATAGAAAACAATCTGAAACTTGTATACAAATTTGTGAAAGTATTTTAAAATGCAGTCTAATTTAATTCTTTGAGTCCCAGATAACAGCTTGGAATTAATTTTAATCTGCAGATCATGAGATTGTAATGGGAACAAAATGTATTTTTGTCTGTTTACCAGGCAAAAAACACTATTCATTTGGAGAGAATTAATATTCAATATTTTTTATTATTCTAATGTTGCTGAAACTAATTTTATAGTTGAATAAAAAATAAGAAAATCATTTGAAACAAAAAATCAATTTATTAAAAAAGTTACTCAGAGTAGATTAACATAACTCTAACAGAATTTAAATAGTTTTCTCAAGTTGTAAATTTGTTTCCAAATCCGGTAAACAATGCAAGTAAAATTTAAAAAAATTCAAAATATTAACTGTTTCCTGTTTCTTTTTGTCTTAAATTCTGGTTAAATGAAGAAAGAGTTTTGAAAGATAAAATAAAGAAATTATGTAGGTGATGAAAATATACATCCCTTGCAAAGAATTTGACTTATTCTTGTAAACACTCAATCAATCAAAGTTTTCAAAAGCATGCATATTAATGTACCGTATGATATAGTTAAAAATCTTATGAAAAGTCTATAGTGATTATAAAACTGAATTTTGTAGAAGAGAAATATCTTATTGAATAAAGTGTATATTTTTGGGTTTTATTATATGAATTTTTATTTCTGCAATAATCATATATCATATATATATATATATATATATATATATATATATATATATATATATATATATATATATATATATATATATATATATATATATATATATATATATATATATATATATATATATATAATATATATATAGTGTTTGTAACTGTTAACAAATATATGTTAAAACTTATTATTGCATATTTTGTCAATAAAATGGAATAATTTTTATTTTAAGGCATGTACACATTTGTTATTAGAATAAAAACGTTAGATTAAGGAACAAAAAATAAAATACTGCATAATTTTGAAGAAGCAGTTATTAATTTAATTATTATTTTTCATAATTTGATCTGAAACATATATAGTAATAAATACTTATTCAATTAGTTAGTGTCCGTGGAGAGATAGATGTGAAGTGTTACTCACAAAATCAACATGTTCTTAAGCAATTTAAATAAAATATTAATTACCCCAATTATACATGCTAATGACAATGAATGTTAAATGAATTTTCATCTATTCTGTAAAGTGAAAAATAAAACTCTTTAATATTTCCCAGGCAACATCAATACTTTTTCCTTACATGAAATATTGGTATTTCTGCTTTTTAGCTTTATGTTAAAGATTATTTATTAAAATTTATAAAAAATAAAAGGGAAAACAATCCTCTTAATGCAGCGTAAATTAGTTAAGTATTCGTACAAATAGCTTATTTTAAATCATAAATTCAACTTTAAATTTATACTTATTTTTTATAGTATTAAAATTCATGAAAACACAAGATAAGTGCTTTTTCCATCGTCTTGATTTTATTTAATTCACTATTCATTAATTCAAATTATTTTATTTAATTCTAATTATTAAACCAACTTATTAAAATTAATTTTTTTAATTTTCTTTTTATTTAAATAAGTATAGTATACAGTCTAGCATTTAAATATAATTGTAAATAATGTTAACTACAAAGGGTAACAATTTTCTGCGTTCTAAATGAATATGATAAATTTTAATCAGACTTTATTTTAAGATTAAAATCTAGACGTCTGAATTAACTGAGATTTAGGTCAGTCATTTAGTAACTATTAAAATTTCGTTTGATAAAGCACTTAATTTACTTGCAATATACTCTTATCATTGTTTTGTTTTTCTTTCACACACAAGACAGAAGATAGTACCAGAATTCTTACATTTCTACTTGGCAGACAAATTGTTTGAAATGAAATTATTTATTTATACTTTTCTTAAGAACTTCTGAATCAGAGATACTTCTCTAGAAACGTGTAGTCATTCACCATAATGATGGAGGCCATTTCATTGATCATAAACTCAAAAAGATACCCAAGAATTCGGAAGTCATGTACATTCTTGACTCTTGCAAATTCTTCAATAATTCAGTTTTTGGAAAGATCTCAACCAAACTTTCATCTTCTAAAACATGCTCGATTACGCTTCAACTTCTCAGTCTAGCTTTTATCAACATAAATTTAAAAATTACAAAATATTTCTGAGGGGGCATTAAAGCACTGTGCAGAAACAATCCACTCTGTATTATCGTTTTAAAAGATGAGTTAAGAAATAGAAAATAAATGCGTGTGTGTACATGTAGTAAAAATGATTGCACTATTATTTTGGGAATGAAAACGCACATAAATCCACGTAAAAAATAACCAGGTAAAAATGATATCATTCAAAAAATTTATAACGTCGTAATATTAATCAAACAATTCAAAACTAACTTTCATTTTACAGTTTCCACATTATTCTCCCTCTTACATTGATTATCTCGACAGATATATAATACACTTGCCTCAAAAAGTTAAGGAACATCCGGTTTTTTGTACCTAAATTACAAATGAATGAATGTAGAAACATCAAATTTGGATGACACGTGCACAAAACAGGTATTTATTGACTGCAACTTAGAAGTTTACATAAGAAAAAAGCAAAAAGGATTTACAACAAAAAAATGCAATCTCGCTGGAAAAGTCCATTTTTAGAAAAAAGAATAATCACAGTTTTATGAGGTAAAAAGTAATAGAAGCATAACAAAAATGACTTTTAATAAGGGATATGCCCACCCCTAGATTGCCTTCATTGGCGACATCGACTTTCCATACTGTCAATTAAGTTGTCGGTTACCGAAATGGGAAGCGAAGACCAGACACGGAGTAAGCTTAGTTCCAGCTCTCCTAGACCTTGGAGGAGGATTTAAAGCAGCAACCTGTCTACCAAGATAGTGCCACAAAAGTTCTATTGGATTCAGGTCTGGAGACTGAGCTGGTCATTCCATTCGCTCCAAATCAAGATCCTCAAGATATTCCTCAACAACTACAGCCCGGTGAACTCGTGCGTTATCATCCATCAGAATGAAATTATTGCCGATTGCACCGGCATATGGGCGGACATATGGATCAAGGATCTCATCCCAATATCTCACGCCAGTTATAGTTCCTCCCTGGAACCCATACAGGTCAGTGTGACCACCGACTGAGATCCCTGCCCAAACCATTATTCCACCGACGCAGTAACTGTCTCTTTACACAATGTTGGATTGGTGGTATCTGGTGTTTTTTCCCCTCCAGATCAGAAGACGTCCTGAATCGCTCTCCAGTGTGAATCTGGACTCGTCTGTGAAGAGTACAGAAGCCCTTTGCTGTCTGGTCCAGGAAACTTGTTCTCTTGCCCAAGATAAGCGAGCCTTTTGTCGTCCGGTGAGGGGTACACACACAATTGGTCGCCTTGCATAGAGACCTGCATGGTGAAGACGCCTTCGTACCGTACTAGCCGATATTCTACTCCCTGATGTTACAGAGAGGTCTGCAACAAAATGTGGAACAGAAATTCTTCTCCTTCGGACCGAAAGAGCTATAAAACGGTCTTCTGCAGGTGTTTTGACTCGTGTTCGGCCTGGAACATGTCTTCTGAATACAGAAGCTTCAGTTTGATATTGAATCCAAAGATGGTTGACCACACTGCGAGACACATTAAGGCTTCTAGCAGCATCAGCCTGTGATAACCACATTTCCATCCATCCGACCGCCCACCACCTTAACGAATCGGGCAAACGGGTTCTCTCAGACATTGCGGGACCTCACTGTCTATTATCAAGGAAACTGCTAACAAAAGCTGTAAATCAACAAAAGTTACACGCGTAATTACGAAAGGCTTATATTTGCATAGTTTTCTCTCACTCATATATAGCTATTCTTAACTAAAAAAAAGTGATAGCTACCGTTTTTGTATAAATTTGCATAAAGTTCGTTTTTATCATTTATTTAAACTATGAATTGTTTTGTTAGTGTCATTTTTTTATGGTGAACTTCGAAAAACATGTTGTTCCTTAACCTTTTGAGGCCAGTGTATCAAAAATTTTTATTTATCCATCTAAGCAAACTTTGCACAAGATTTTGAAGTCCCACGTTAAAGCTTCAGTACACAATATAATGAATATAATTTATAATTATGATCAGCAAATGAGCTCTTTGGAAGAAATACATTTTTTACTCCATAATGTGAGCTAACTGTTTATATAAAGTGTTAACTTAAAATCTAGTCAAGTTTATTTTGCAGGTGAAATGATCTTTTACAATGATCATCTTATCAGGACGAAAAATACGTAAAAAGTGTTAGCACAATTTTTGAGAAGAAATCAGTCAATTGTAATACTTCTACACTATGATCAAAGACACCAAATTCTGAGAGAATTTATGGTAAATATTAGTAGCATATATTTATTAAATCAGATTTCTATGTATTCATTACATTTTACTAACGAAAAATTCTTGTTTCATAAATAATGATTCACGTTTATGTTTCTTCAACATGAAAATTCTTAAACCTTTTATTTTAAAAGAAAAAATCTAGTAATAAGCTGAAAATGGTCAAATTATTTTCCTAGAATTTTAAAGTAAATCGTTAAAATTAAATTTTTATTTTTTACACTTCACATGTTTTATAAAGATATACAGAGCACTCAATAATTTAATTATAAGCTGACTTTTCGCATGTTCATTGATTTATTGACGTACAGATGAGTTCTGGTCATTACATTTGGTTTTCTGTTTGAGATTCTTCTTTTACAAATTTTGCTTTGGAGCGTAAATCATGTCAAAACATCTATTGCCACAACTAAATACTGAATCTTTTAATAGTAGATTAATAGTGGCTATCATAGGGGGATACTTATCTTATCAAAAAGATTATACCAAAATCTTTTTTATATTTAGGTGGTACAAAATCAAAAAAGAATTGGCTATCGTAATAAGTTGAGAAAAAGTTTGATAAAATTTAACTTAAACGTGTGTAGTGATATCCCCATATCTAAGAATAAGCTTGCAAATAAGCTTTAAAAAAGTAAAGGTATTATAATAACTATTATCTGCCATACATCTAACGGGAAATCATTTAAAAAACAACCTATTTATAGTACTTAAGCTGATAATACCATGAAATAGATTATGTCTTAGAATTATTAAAAATACTTTCTAGTGATTTTTAAATTGACCCAAAAAATGGTTAAAAATAGAAACAAAGTATCCCAGAAGAAAATGTTATAAAATCTCGGATTATATCAAACGAAGTTTTATTTATTTATTTTTACAGAATAAGTAAGCTACACACTTTTTTAGCTTTTCAAATTTTTTATGGAATTATAGTTTGGTGATAACCATTTGAAGTGGAAACACTTTTATGTATTATATTCAACAAAAGTTAAAAGGATTGAACAAATATATCAAGAGAATATTTTAAAAGTATTGCATCATCACACACAGGGATCAGAATTTACTTACAAAAGAAGCGTATTTTTTAAACAAGACTTTGTACAGCTGACAGTTTAATGAAGTAGGCCTAATTTATTTGATTTCCCAGCATTTGATGACAAACTAGTATTACATTGTAATAACAATAGAATGGACATTACTATTTGGGAAAACTTCAAAAAAACGTATGTGTATAATAATATAAGTAATTAAGAATACGACAGTAATAAGTGTATTGGGAGCTAAAGCAATTGAAAACTTAAAAAATGAGAATTCAGAGCAAATCAAACTGTTTTTGACTGTGCAAGAATATTTGAATTTGACTATGAAAAAAATAATATTTTTCAAATTGATCTTTTATTATTGCATTCAAGAATTTAAAAATTCTGTATATTATTCACTAATTTAATATACATTTTTTAAAAATGTTATTATTGCAGCAAATTAAAAAAAATTATTTAATTTTTTATATAAATTTAAGGTAGACATAAAATCTATATTGAAATTTTATTAAGTTTTTCTAAATGTAAGGTTTTAGAAAAATTAAATTTTTTTATGAAATTTTTAGCATGCACAGGTTAAAAAAAAGCTATAGTAGATACATAACTTTATATATCCTTATATCATTTTTCTTAAATAACTACATTTTAAAAAAATCGCTCAAAAATGTAAAATATGAAAGCTCACTCTCTTTTTGCTAAATATAATTTCGGAGATTTGATTTTATAACATCTGTTATTTAATTTCTATATTGGTATAATACTGGTGCATTAAGAATATAAATTCTTAATAAAGGTACTGACTCATTAATGGGAATACAAACAGAAAATACCGTTAAATTATTTATTTGGAATAAATAATTTAAAGTTATTTAAAAAAGCATTCTAAAAATGTTATTTTAAAAAACATTTTTTGTAAAAAAAAAAAAAGAAAAGAAAAGAGCTAAAGGAATTAGAGTGGATATTCATCTCATTGCATTAAGCGATTTGTGAAAGTAAAGGAAATTATCTAAACATATATATATATATATATATATATATATATATATATATATATATATATATATATATATATATATATACATACATATATATATATATATATATATATATATATATATATATATATATATATATATATATATATATATATATATATATATATGTATATATATATATATATATACAATTGACTTCAATATCTGTTAAAGTGCTAGATAATTTAAGATTAGAAACTATAGGCAAATTATAAAGTATAAAATCAAACTTCATTGTATAAGTGAATACGACATCCGGATGAGCAAAAGACACAAAAAACGAAGAAATACTAAGTTCATTACTTAAACATGTACGTTAATTCACACTTGCATCATACATGACAAAAGCAAGTATAAATGTGTGTATATCTCTGTAATTTCTTAAAACTCTCATAGTTAACATTTATATACGTTTCAAGTGACAATACACAGATCAACAAATCTTTCTAAGTATGTTATTCTCATGGCAAAAATAAATATTTTTATTTTCATCACGTACTTAACTGAAAAGTTAACAGACATTTACAAGTTTTTTAAAGCCTCCCAAGAAGTAATTGAGGAATGATTGTGGTATCTATATAATGATACGCTGAGCATTTTGTAATCATTTATATTACAGATTACATAAGTAAGCAATAATGTATATTATGATATCTTTCACTATAATTTGACATTTTGCTGGTCGATTATAGGGTTTAAGGAACCAGTTTGGGCCATGGTTGCCTAGTATTTAGGGCATATGGCTACCTTTCAAAAAGGCTGGGTTCAACTCCCAATGCCACCAAAGACCCACCGAGTACATGCGATGTATGAGTTTGTTAAATCGGTGGAATCGAAATTCCTGTGGTCGGTCGTTGAGCAGTTACCATGGGTGTAATGGTCTGGAGAAAATTTCCACTTCTTCAGATCAAAGTCAAGATTGAGGGAGTGGATCCTCTGGTGGTGCCATCTCTTAGAGAAGTCTTATAGTAAAAACGTACTTTCACCTTCGTGGTGCTCTAATTAAGCAAAAGACGTACCCTTATGACTTAAATTCGCATAGCCGTTGGCTAACCAGCTTCGCTCGTCCTAGTGTCATTTAGATTTGTGATCATTTAGATTTTCAAAAAAACATTTAGATTGAGAAATTCATTGCCAGAATAAGTAAGAATTTTTCAGTTTTGAAGAACAAATATGTTGGATTGTTAATTAAGATTTAAATTCAAATCCATTTTTTTATGAAAGCCAAATTTAATCTTTAGTTACCTTTTTTTCCCTTTGGTAACAAGGTTTATTTAAGAATTAGAAATGAACAATTTCTAAATACAAATTTCTTTTCAAGCGAGTCATTTCTGAGATTCTTGCAATTTCATTATTTTAATACAATGTAATAAGATTTTAGTTGGAAGATTTAATGCATACTTACTTTCTAAAAATACTACAAAATTTATTTTAAATATACTTTTTCACATATATTTTTAATAAATGGTTAAGAGCAGCATTCACGTTGGAAGTATAAGTTATCAAATAAAAGCATATTTCCATCAAGATGAGAAAAAATATGTTTTGCATAGATATTTTTTTCATCTTCATAGAATATGATGCTCTTGGAAACATTTTAATGAGATTTACGTCTGATAAATAAAATTGTAGTTCATAAATACTTTAACTTTTGGTTGTGAAAAAATATACAAAAGCAGCTTCATCTCTTTACGCATGTTTAGATTAAAAGAAAGTGTTTAAAAACGATTTACTTCGTTTTAAAGAAAAGATAATGAAAGAATGATCTTATTTGTTTTGGGGTATCTTATCAATCGATGAAATCTATTTTCTTTGCCAGCATTTTTCCTTCTTTTCTCAGCATGACAGTTTGTAAAGATTTGGTTGATTTTTTCTCAAAGCATATAAAAGCTGCAGAAGTTACAGAAATTGTTATTTCTGCAGGAAAAATATCAATCGTTTCTAAGTTTCAAGGGAGCTAGAGATTTTTTATTATTTTTTTACCTGTATGACGTAAAGAGTTTTATTGACAGAGTCAGGTGCTCAAATTAACAGTTTTTTATTGGTTCGATGTTATTTTAAAACCTTACAAAAACATTATCGTCGATTTGATCGTCTTAGTTTTATGACTTTATTCGTTTTTGCATAATACAGAAATGAGGGATATAAAGGATATTCTTTTGTAATCTTCTCTTAGCTTTTAATGATTTTTCCAGAGATAGCAAGAAATGATTCAACAGTAAAGTCTATTAATGCTGTTTCTGTGGTAAATTTTTAAAGTGGGTGTTGAAAAAGTTTGAATTGAATCGAAATTATTCTTACCTGAGGGGAAAGGTAGTTTGGTGAAACATTCTTCGAGAAAAACCATTTCAAGAATAAAATATAAGCGAATTTAAAATGATCGTTTGAAGGAATTTTCCATCATCATTGAAACATGTAGCATATCTTTCCAATTTTGTGCATAATTTTTACACTTATTTATGAAAATCTGACCATATAAGATTCCAAGCGAGAAATTATTTTATTCCTGTATTATTTAATAACTGATACTAAATGAATGCAAAACTTTAAAGTTATCTTTTTAAGACATGTTTCATATTTACCATTATTTAAAATTCACATTCATCTTGCTTGAAATACGGATATAATTATAGCATAATGTGTTGCGTGGTAACAGCATTAGGTATTTTGGAGACATATGATGTGATGACTAATAATAGTAAGGGTGTATTTTGCATGTAATTGTGTAACTTTTTCATCTGAGACTAAATGCATGTGATTGAAAATTTAACGTCTTGCTATTTAAGTGGCAATATTGAATTATGTATACATAATCTGAAATTAAAAAATTTGGTAGAAAAATTGTTGTTTTAAAGTGTTTTTATAAATTTCTTGAGTGCTATGAGATTTTGGGACACATTGTTACTAATTTAGTTTTAACATTTAACTTCCTTGCAATATGATATTTTGGCCGATAAGCTGAACTTTGTGACTTATTATTGTTTTCATATTTGAATTGAAATTTATTAATCTAAATTTAGATCCTTCGTGAACTTTTATTTGTTTCATATATTAACTCAACACACAACATTGACAAAATGTACTTGGGATGAATATCTAAACAATGTACATCTTTCCATGATTCTTGTAGAATTTTAAATGCTTATGTACTTGAAAGACGGGACAAACTAATATAGCAAAGTGTCTGAAACATATTATAATTATTATAGAATTACAAATATAGCTTGTATAACGTATATAAGTTATGAATAGAAATCATTAATTATACTGTAAACAATAAGCATTAAATATGTCCTGAATTTATTGTTATTTGAATATATTACGATTATATTTTATTTATAATGCTCAGTAAAGTTAAAAATGATCTTGGTTTGTAATTTTTAACTAAATAAGTTAAAAGAAAATTACTGATTTCCTTTTAAAGAGTTTTTTAATATAAAGAGAAAAGCGCTTACCAGTCATAAAAATTAATGTTACAAAATTGTTTGAATTTATAAGATTTTACTTGAGTTAATTTAAATGTAAGACAATGTTTACATTAACTGCAGTAAGTAGTACTTGATAGAATAATTTTAATAAGTCAATTATTAATGTTAAGTCAATAAGTCAATAATATGAATAGCTGAATAGGGTTAAAAAGAGATGACAGAGTGAGTATATTCCAGTAATTAACAGAAACAATTAGATAATTGTTCATTTTACGTAATAACAAATTCCGAAATAATTTATTAAAGAATTACATTATTCATTAAATGATTACATAATAAGAAAAGACTATCCTGAAAAATTATTTGTTAATTACAAATTCATTATATTGATGGAACACATAAAATAACACAATGTTTAAATTGGGAATTATTTTATTTAAAGCTTTTATAACATGTTCTTCCGAAAGTGTCTTAAATTCACGGATGAGCCTTAAAATAAATCACATAGTAATTTGAAGCAGTGATATTATCATTCATTATGCAAGAACAGTTGTCGATTTCATGAGTTGGTTTGAAAATTTTTCTTGTCTTTTAAAAGTAGAAATTGCTTACGCTCACCATAACCTAGTGGCTGGACAGCGCTCTTCAGGGACATTAGGTCCCGGGTTCGATTCCAGCCTCTGTTGAAAAATTTGAAAAGGGTGTTTCACTTCTGCATGCACATCCGTCGTGTTTTGTGAGTTTTGCGAATTATGAATACGGTAAACTATGCATGAAAATGTAATCCCGTAGATCAATTTAGGCGGTGTATGCTAAAATGCCTTAAACAACGGTACCTAAGGTGTTAGATTGCCCACTACACAGTGCTGAAAAAATAAAAAAATAGCTTTTTTGCTGTTTAATATTGAAATTGATAATAAAAAATTCAACAAAATTTGAAACGAAAAAATTGTAAGGATCTTTTAAAAAATTACAAGTATGTGTTTACTTTCATAAATATAGCCTGATGCATGAATATGTATTTCATAACTAAAAACGTATGATAAATTAAAATACAATAATCATTTTCAAACACTTAAAAAAATTTGTTTTTGTACAACTTTAAAATAAGAAGAAAGAAATTAAGAATTTATAATCATAGCTTGAAACATATCACTGTTGTTTATACATTAATTGGAAATGAAAATTTTAAATGGAATGCATATATATCGTCTTAACGGGCGAAACAATTTCCTATTCAACTATTTTTATCATAACGGATAATTTATATTTTTTACGAAATGAAAAAAATAAATGAATAGATTTTATTATTGAAGATTTTTAGCGTAAGCGGTTATTAAAATTTACAAATATTCATATCCTCTCGACAAAATTTCTTTATATATCTTTTCATCAATTCTAATTTAATATGCAAAAAAGAGAAGCTCATTTATTTGGATCTAATAAAATTTTCGTAGTATTGTTATTTTAAAATAAATCACATTTTCCCCGTTTTGTTAGCTCCGCTTATTAAACCGATTATAATAGCAATTGTATAAAAGTTCATATATATTGTGTAGCAATTTGGCTGGTTTTGAATTATAACTGGAAGTATTAAAGAACTACATTGATTTGCTAGAGTTTTTAACGAAACGCTTTCATAAAGTAAAATCAAACCTTTGAAAATATTTCAAATCTTTTAAGAAAAAAGCGTTAAAATGAAATTATTTCTATTATGTTTGAAGAACATTTTAAAGTTTCTTTTGTTAGAATAGCAGAAAGTTTCTATTGTGCTTTGTCATAAACAGCAGGTGAAAGAAAAAGATAAAAAGTCTTTTAATATACAGTTTGTTTTTGTTCTTGAAAAATATGCTTCTTTTAATAAACTATCCATTACAAAATTGTTCATTTATAAATAAAATGCTCGAGAACTATAAAATTTTAAATGATCTTTCTTATTGTATTTTACAAAGAAAAATTCTGAAATTCTTTTAAAGCACTTTTATGGATTTTCAAAAGGACAAGCATTAAAATAAAAATATTTTTTAGCATGAAAAGGGAATACTTTAAAGTTGCTTTTGTAAGATAAAAATCTTTTTGCTGTAACTTATGATGGTCTATACATGAGGGTTAAATAATTGATAACACATAAGTCTTCTTCTTGAAAAGAGTGAGTTTTATTTAAAGAATAGTTTTCTAAACTTTATTTTATAAAAATGCTTTAGAAAATTGTTTTATATAGATTATGTCTTTTGTATCAAGTAAAATACTTGTAATGCGTGAAATTCAGTGACTAATAGTTCTTAATATGTATGTAAGTTCAACTATCATGTAATAAAACTTTGGAATCTAGTTACAAACTTATTGATTCTTGATACAATTTGTTTGGAACGTAATGCCATTGATAAATCAGAACCAAATGGTTCTGATCCAGTTGATGATAAATTTGCTAAGTACATAATATTTTCTGTTTTAGCTTTATCATCGCAATTACTTAAAGTGATGTATTAAGGTCTGAAATATACGGGCCGTGTCTCTCTTAAAAAGGAAACATAAATGGAATAAATTGCGCTATAGATAAATAGCGTAACATATTTATTAAATTTTAATTTTTTACAGATAAATGTGTTAGAGTATGCTCTTAATTATTTCTTTGTTTCTTTCACTTGTGAAAGTAGAGTAAGGTTCCGTTTAAAGAATACTATCGTAATTGAGTATTTATTACTTGAATACTCAGCAAAACTAAAATGTTAAATGAACAGCATTTTCTGTTTCTAAATTTCTAGTTTCTTATCATCTTAACTAAAATATTAAAGACTAAATGAAGGAATATGATATCACAGTTGTGTTCTAGTGATAAAAACGAAATGCTTTGGAACGAATGTTAGCAAGTACAAAAAAATGTTATAACATTTAATTTCAATTAATTAATAATTTTGAATTCAGGAATGCTTTCTATTTTGCTAACAATTGGAAACATTGAGTAAGGATTGATAAGAAGTTTACTTTGACTATAAAAATACATTCAGTACATGTTTTAATAACTAGTTTTACAGCTTTTAGATTACTCTTATGATATTAATATGGAATAATACGTGGAAATAAAATGATATTCTTAATATATAAACAATTCGTGTACTCAAGAAAGCTTGTCATGTAAATTTTTTTTACCAATATCACTAGAAAATATAAAATAAGATTGTAACGGCCAATTATAATACAGAGTGATAGCAAATAATTCACTTGAATTTCTATAAATGTAATTCACAAAATATTATATAAAATATATTGAATGATACATTGCAAGTTTTTTGTACATCATTGTAAATATCCTAGGCCATGTTATGCGACAAACTTCTAGTCTGTTCAATTCAAACACGTTAGAATATGTTCCTGTTAATGTTTACTAATTCAACAATAATGAAATACTTGAATGCAACCGCTGTTTTCGGCAGCGTGTTACATAAGCAACTTGTTACAAACATTTGTCTATCGCTCATCCTTAAAGAATATTATGAATTGTAAGCTTTGAAAATATTTGATGCTACCTCTAGAAGGAAATATATAAAATGTTTTCTGTAGTTAAGTTATCATCTTCAATTGACCTGTTACCTGGAAATTACAATATAGATCTGACATAATTTTAAAATATTTCCTTTTAATTGAGCATTCATACAGATAGGTGGGTGTTTTGTATCTCAGTTATTAAGTGTAGAAACTCTATGAATTTTGAATACCCTGTATCTTACCTTACAACACAAGTACAGAGTTTGACTAATATATTAATCACTTGAAATAGGATTGACTAGATTTAAAAATTGCAAGAAAAGGCATGATTTCACATTCTAAAACTCTACCAAATCTGGGCCAGAGAGTAAAATTATTAAAAACTTTTAACACTGTAATACTAGTGAAATCAACTTGATATATCTCAAATTCAAAGCTTCATTCAGCTTATAAATTTTGACGCATATGAAGTCTTAGATGAAAATGAGAAAATGATATGGAAAATGTTATTTATTCAGTGTCATAAGAAAAGAAGGGTTCAATTTATTTTATTGTTATTTTTATACCTTAAATAAGATTTATCCTTAAAGTAAACCAGATACTCATACTTTATTTAAACAAAAGCTTTATATTTATTGTATATTATATACTTTTATTATATACAAATGTAATAAGTAAACGTTTCATGTAATATGCATTGATATAAATATATATCTATGCACAGCTATATAAAAGTATTTTTATGGAACTATACATCAATGCGATTAGAAGAAAAGATTGCGATAAAAATACCTAAACAAAAATTATGTAAGATTTTATTATGAAAAATTTATCCTTATACAAGTTTCAAAGGAGAAACAAAATAACAATAGAAAGCAAGAATTATGTGTTATTATTTTTCCTTCCTCATACATTTGTTTTCTGGATCTAAGGAACTATACAAGCAGAAATGCATGTTGAGAAAAGTATGATTCATGATACGGAATGAATAATTTGCTTAAGAGTTGATTCTCAGAATGAATAAAAAGTACAATAATATCTGGAATTCATTTCGAAGGATACATAAATTCAAATAGTTTAAAATATTTTGAAGAATTCATCAGAAATTTCACTTTGCTTCAACTATGAGAGCTCTTCTCTTAAACTTAAATAATATTTGCAATTCCAAAGCAAAATTTACATGGCAGGAAAACTGCGATATAAATATAATAATAAATATCTGCCTAAGTTCTATATATACATTTTAATTTCAAGTGGAAATTATTTACAAAAAAGTGATACAATTTTCATTCTATTTTATACTAAAGAATTTATACTTTCCTTAGAAATCTATTTTTTCAGGGAGGTTTAAAATAAAATATTTAACATTTATTTGTATATATAATGTGTCTCTCTATGTTTCTCACTTCTAACAGGAAAGCTAACTTTTTATGCATTTCTTTGACCTAATTAAAATCGTTTGAAGCATTTAAAATGTATAGCAGTTTACATAAATTCCATAACATTTTAAACTTTTAAAGAGGAATTAAATTATTTTTTATATATTGTTAAAAGAATCCGGAAGGTTAATTTTGAAGTATTAATAAATCAATAAGTAACTATTTTCTATCTGTTCTTCATTAAAATCCCGTTTGTTAAAAAATAATTAATGTAAGAAAACAAAAAATAAATAAAAACATTGATAAAAAGATTTTATCAAAATAATTTATAATACTTTAAAGATTTTACAAGAGGTATTTCACTTTGTTTCAAGTTTGGAAACTTTATATTTAAATATTATTTGGATTCTCACACGCAAAGTTTTTATGGAGGACTTTAATAATAAATAAAAACTTATATATATATATATATATATATATATATATATATATATATATATATATATATATATATATATATATATATATATATATATATATATATATATATATATATATATATATATATATATATATATATATATATATATATATATATATATATATATATATATATGTATATATATATATATATATGTTTTATAAACGTATAATAATTTCAAGTAGAAAATTATTTATAAGTTATTTTAAAAAGTATTATATTTTACACATTAAAATCTTTTGCCTCATGCTTAGAAATATGTATTTTTACCTCCGAAAAGTTTAAAATAAAATGTTCATGTTCATTTGTACATGAAATAAATCTCACTCCGATTCTAATATTACAATTACATATCAGTATTTCCTCTAAATTATAAAAATAGTTTCTTCATAATAAGAATAATTTATAGTATTCTATATAAAAACCATATCATTAGAAATTTTTAATGAGTAATTTATTTTTTACATGTTTGTATTAAAACTCGCATGACAAATTTTGTTATAAAAATAAATCACAAAGCAAGTTATTTCGTATCTGTTTTTCTGAAAAATCACGTTTATTAAAATTTAGTTAATGAGAAACCAGAGTAAATGAATAAAAACAATTATAATGAGATCCTGGTTCACAATTGGAAGAAGTAATTAAAATCTGAATATTTATGAAATAAATTTTGACTTATTTGTTTTATTTAGTAAAGTTTATATGAGGTGTATATACTTTTGTTTATACAAGAAATTCATTTACAAGGATATTTAGTATAAACAGCTATACATAGCACAAAATATTTAGGTCATTATATATTATTTATTGTTGACTTCACATTGCCAATTTACAATATATATGATTGTAGTCACATGCTTATATTATTAGTGAGAATGTGAAGGAGTACAGTGAATTAAAAAATCTCGTTAATTTTAATGGCTTGAGAAATTTTTATAATTTATCTCATTATAAAAATTTCTTATAGTTAAAGTTTAACATTTTTAAATGAAAATTTTACTTTTAGATCATAAACTGACAGAATCGTAGAAATTATTTTAACTTTTAATTACAGCAAAAACAATTTACTTTATTTAAGAATAGTTTACTGGAAACGAAATTAAAATTTTAAATTCAAATAACCAAATATGGTTAAAAACAATTTTCGAGCATAATGAGATTAAAAAATGAAAGAAATTTTTATTTAATATGTTAGTTTCATATATATTTGAAATTAATTATTAACAATTAATTACTCTACTTCTTCGTTCAAAATTTAAGTAGGGTTAAAGATCAAATTGCGTTATTTAGAGATTTTTAAAATAAAATCAAGAAAATAGTGAACATGTGTGCGTAATAATTTTTAGCTATTAGAAATGTAAAATATTTTCTTTTGAAATCATTTGCACTTAAATTTATTTGGTGTTGGCAACAATTAGACAACTAACATTGCTAGAAAATGTAAAGCAATTTTATTCGTTAATTATGAACTGTTGATCAAACGTAATATTTTCTCATGACAGATTTCTTTCAACACAAATATAGAAATATAATTAATCTCTTCTTGTCTTTGTGTATTTCCTTACATATTAAAAATATAAAATTTTAATTAAGAAATTATTTACAACTAAGTTTATTTAACGTTGGCAACAGAAGGGCAATTTACATTTTAACGATGGAATATTGATTAAATGTAAGTTTTTCGCTAGGTTGATTTTTCAAACGTTCAGATGCAGAAAAGGCAAGTATCTCTTTCTCAGTATACAAATCTTCCTTTATTTAATAAAAATATAAAATATTTCTTTACAAGATCATTTGCATTCCAATTTATTCGAATGGGGACAGCAGAGCAGTTTACATTTTAACCATGGATTAGGGATTAAACATCAGTCTTTTTTCTTGACTGATTCATCTAATGATCGTACATACAGAAATTTACGACCCAAGTCAAACGACTTTCTCAGTCAGCATATTTTTCCTTCCCTTTTGAATCTGTTGTATTAATTGTTTTAATTTGAGGTGTGTTTTATAAGGATATATTTTGAAGAACGTTTTCGTCAAATGTTACTTATTAAGACTTTTGCAGTAAATTTACTAGCATGTGAATTTGATTTTCATGCACTTGACATCTAACTCTGATTTACTGAAATAGTCTCTACTTTTATTTCACGCATTGAAAAAGTATGTGTTTCCCAAAGTATTTTATTATGTTTTTAAAGTAAGTGTATTGCACATAAAATGTGTTTAATTTATACTTATAAGAATATGTAAATTATTATCAGATTTATTTTTAGTAAGATGTAACAGATGATTTATTTCAAAGTAGAATATTTAACATTCACATCGACTTAGATAATTGTCTAAAAAATTACATATATATATATATATATATATATATATATATATATATATATATATATATATATATATATATATATATATATATATATATATATATATATATATATATATATATATATATATATATATATATATATGTATACATATACATAAGTTCAAATTCTGACGTAAATCCGAAAATTTTTTCAGATAAAATTTTCATATTTTAATGGCAAATAAGTATGCAACTATTTATTCATTAATTTAAAATATAACTTTCTAACCCTATTTAAGTTAACAAAATTAATACAAAATCTTCAAAAATGTATTTAAAATTAAAAAAAATGTTTAGTGTTTATATATTTATGTAGTCTTAAACAAAATTTTATCTTGATGCAAAAATGTTTATACATCCTTATGTTTTATAAGCAAACTGCACATGAAATTTTATAATTATAAAATTGACAAACAAAATGTTCAAAAAATCACTGAAGTGACCATTTTATTGAGGTAGTAATTTTGGTGTGAATCAAGTATACAAACACATATTTCGTAACAAGAAAAATGTATAATTTAAAGCCATCTAAAATGAATGCACAGAAAGAAATTAAAAGGGGTAAAAAGAGAGGCAGTAAAAATAAATATTTTTTAACGATATGCTTTATAACTAGAGTGACTATATAATATTTTCAGTAATTTATTGGACCTCTTTTGGTAGTAATACATTCAACAAGTATTAGAGATTATGCAAAAGAAAATATTTAAATAAATAAATTAAAGAAGCTAAAGAAATATGTACTTTAGACCACACATAAATATCAATTAAGTTTGAAAAAAATTGTGTTCGCAGAAAAATAATTAATTTCTTGTATTTGCATACAGTTTTTTTACTCACTATAATGAGACAAACAAATATTTTAACTGAATATGGAAGAAAAATATTTCTTTATTAAATTAATAAGGAAAAAGCAACAAGTGTCTCTCGCTAAAAAGATATGAAGGTTTAACATTTTTATGAATTTCTCTTTGAACTTAAATGTAATTACGGAAAGTAAATATTGGAGGAAGACCACAAATCTTGTCATCTTAAGAGAAGTCATTAAAAATAATGATATCTTGGAAGTGATTAGAAAATAGAAGAGTCGCGAGTTATTAGAAATTTCAATTATTATTCGGTGCTATGATTATTTGTTGGCCTTAAACAGTGTTTTTTCACCGAGGATTAAATATTCTATTTTAACAAGTTATTATATTTTATTAGATTTATATAACATTTGTAGTCTTGTTATTTTGCAAATTTAAGGATGAATGCATTTCCGTACTTTGAAAATTCAATTACTAATTGAATTCCCGGCATATATATTTTTCTGGTCATAAATTTTTTATAAGCAGCTGATAATACTGAAAGCTGTAAATCATCTATATAAAAAATTTCATTAACTATAAATGTCTTCTTCAAGCTAGAGAAATATTTCTAATTTTGAAAATACCATTTCGTCAAAAAAATAAATAAACCCTAATTATTTTTAATGTCTGTTGCACCGTATAATGATATATCAATAAAATAAATAATTCTTGAAAAATCAGTATAAAATATTTTAATAATGGATTCTTTTTGTTAAAAAGCAAGAAATAGAAATATGAATTATAGCGGTTAAAGCCTGCTGTCTATCCCTATTAATTTGCTTTTATGTCCACTTTCAAGATGGAGCATCTAAAAAAATCAGACCCTTCAGATATATGAAATTTTTAGTTTTTAGTTTTTTCGATGATTTGTTGGTATTCGCGGTACTTTTTAATAACAAAGGCGCATTGATTAGAGCGAGGAGTATTTGATGAAAAAATTTATTAAATTCACGTGTTAAGTTGGTTAATATGAAACTTTTTTTAAATTTAGGAACAAAAATATTTTTATAACAACTAATAATATTTGTGTAATCACAAAATAGGCTGTTTTTTTTAATTCAACGTGGAGTACTTATTCTGATCTTGGGTATAGCATAATTAATTTTCCTTCACACTAAGTTAAGCTAAATTGATGATAGTTTGGATAAAAGTATTATTTCAACCTTCTTAAAATTAAGAATTATTAGTTAAAACGATTTAAAAAGCGGTAGAAACGTTTATGAAACAACTTTATTTAGTAAGGTGACAAATTAAAAAAAATCTTTAATTATGATTAAGGAGTTTATAAAATTTATATAGTTATTTTTTCATGTTTTCCCTGCAAAATGTGCTAATCAAACCACCAATAAGCAAATCTCGTCCAATCTTAATTGTACGAAAAAAGCACAAGAGAAATTCGAGATATTTCAATATCAGAATTTATCAAGAAAACAATGCAAAGAAAGGAGTTTTTCTTCGTCAAACAAGATCTCATTAAATGTAGATTGCTCCAATCGAATATTAAATATTTTTGTGTGATTGCTTATAGGGGTTGCAATTTTCTAAAATCATATTTTTAGCTGAAAATCCACCCTGTTCATATAATTAAATCCTTTAAGAAAACAGTGATGATTTCAATAGGTTTTACATATAAAACTTTAGTTTCCAGAGTTAGCAGTTATATAATTAATTGTACAAGTTATATTTATATAAATGAGCATTTGACTGTCAATATCAGACAAAAATATGCTTATTTTATCGATTGAGAAGTTTTATCTTGTGATTGGAAATTTTACCTTTAAGCAGTAATGAAACAAAATTTTACTTGAGGCTATCATAGTATTTTCAGATATAAGCGCCATTATAGATAAATTATAAAATAAGAAATATTTTTCACACGTTTCTGGATACATTTTATCCATACTTAAACTTAAATTTTAAATGATGTTCAGGATTAGATAGCTGATTTGAAGCTGATAGATCCTTCACTTTTTATGTTAGACATATTCTTCCAAACCTTTATAAAAATATTGTGAAACATTCAGGAATCTAGAAAACGATCTATAAAACATCAGATAATTTTATTTTTATAAGGAATGATAAAATGAGTTTGTTCTAATTATTAAAAAAGAACCTTCTCTGTGTGTGTGTTATTAATAAAAATTATATTTTGTACTTTTTATCGAAATGTATTTTTTTGATTTAAATAATTTTAAATATTGTAAAGCGAACTTGGTTATTAAACTTGAAGCACAATTTTTGATTATCTTTCTAATTTTAAATGCATTTCATATATCCATAACAACATTGATAATAAACCAGTTAAGTATATAAATGATATTTATATGTGATTTTTAGTCAAAATTTTATAGAAACTTTTGGAGCGACGAGTTTAAACTCCTTTATGATAATGACATTAAAGCTTATTTCTCAAATAATAAATAGTTGAAATAAATAAATGATATTTTTATGATTAACTAAACAAAATTACTTTTAACTTTAAAAGCTTGAAAGTTTAATAATGTTAATAGAGTAAAAAAATCCAATTTTAATATTTAAATTTCAAAATTAATAATTTATAAGTTATTGCTGTATTGCATAAATTACTTTCAAAATAAAATCGCGAATTCTTTGGATTGCAAATCAAACAAATCTCTAAATAAGTAGAATTATAATAATTTTTCAAACCGTGTCCTACCAAGCTTTGCAAATATTTCAGCTTAATTCTTTGAATTTCTTCACTAAAATTTAAATTAATTCTTCTCACTATCAAGCGAATATCTGTTTTTGTAAAATTTTCAAATTCCAAATCATACAGAAGTATTTATGATTATTACGCAAGCTAGACAAATTAACACAGAAATTTATCTATCGAAAACAACCACCCCATAAATTATTTGTTGTATGTGGCAGATGAGTAATAGTATTAAAAGATTAAAAAAGTGTCTTTTATTATCAGATTTGAAGGTTAATTAAACGTTCAAGAATATTTTTTGTGATTAATGTCACGCTTAGCCAAACCAACATTTAAATTCATTTATCGAAATAATATAAAAAATGAAATTCTAACTCCCACATAAATTGTTACGTATGGCGAAAGAAAAAAATCTTAACAAGAGATTAAAAATATTGCCGTAATAACCAAATTAATTTCAATGATGTTTTAAAATATCAAAGATTTATTTATGATTAATATCACAGCTGATCAAACCAAGACATAAATTCATTTGTTGAAACCATTGCTATAAATTATTCACTAAAGATGGTATTAAATTATTTTACTAATTGATTAAAAGATACACTTAATAATCAAATATATATTTTACTCTTGATGCTTTTGTTAAATAATATCATTTGTTTTATTTATTTGGAATGAAATCTAGCTTAGATTTTTTTTATACAAATGAAGAGAGTTCTTTGTTCCGATTGGTTTGAAGATAACCTTGGTTCATTTCAAAGGTCATTCTAATAAGGAAAATCATTCTTGCTTTTGAAATTGAATTAGTTTCTATCCATTCGGTTTTCCACATATATGGAATTTTTTTGGTTTTGATGTAGTTACACTAACTTATGCTTTTTTGATTGTAGTTCCTTTGCCTTACAGTTGGCTGCTCTAAGCTCAACGCGCTTAGGCAAAACTGCTTAAAAACCTTGTGGAGGTTAATTAAGAATGAAGTTTTTAAGCTAATTTATCCATAATAATTCTTTTATCGACTAAAGAATTCTTTGTTTTAAAGATTTTTGTTAGATGTAGTCCTTATTAAATAAAAATATTCAAAACTACATGTGAAATTAATATATTTAAATATATCTTTTTTTTTAGTCTCTTATAGCAAACATGATTTCCTATGTTCTTTGGCTCTTTATAGTAATATAATTCAATATACACTTCCGAATATTGCTTAAAATCATTGAAATTATTTGATATCGATATCTTTCTGCACTATTTTCTCTTATTTGACAAGGAATCTGGGTAAAATGATTATCTAATTTCTAAAAAGTTTACGTGACATTTTTACAATTCAAATAACAATACGCATATTGTGAGGCTTTGTTCAAAAATTTTGTTGTAATGTAAGCAATAACAGCTATTTTTAAAGTATTTACTAAATTGTGATATTTATTATATTAAGGATAGAGTAAGAAAAAAATCATTGTTTTGCGAAAGCAGCCCAAAATATTTTTAAACTGAGGACAGAAATAATTAACATTTAGAGATAATTTAAAAATAACTATGGTTTAAAACTATTGAAAGCAGTGTTACTTTTCAGTAGTTAAATATTATCAATTACATTAACAAATTTTCTAATTCTTGCACTTTTGTAAAACATATAAAATATTTTCCTTTTAATTCATTTAGGATCGAAGCATTTAAATACGAACGCTTGATTAATTTGATAGTTTATTAGATGCCAGAATTTTATGAAGAAGGAATAAGCTCGCTGTTACTATACACTCACAATCTCGATATTAAATATTATTTCATAAAAGTTAGGATGGATAAGTAATTGAAACTTTATTAATATGAATTATATTCATAGATTTTTGTCAGAATAAAATACAAAAGCATTTGCATATTTATTTAAAATATATAATATCTCATTTGTATAAACAAATTATAAATTATATTTATTATTATTAATTTAATATTATTAATTTTATTATTATTAATTTAGTTATTATTAATTTTTTAAATATTTTACTGAACAAAATAACCTTTTTGATTCAATAGAAATCCAAGACTGAAAAATTCATTCATATTTTTCTGAAACATAATAAATTCTGTGAATGCTCTTTCAATATTATTCACAATAAATAATACAGAAACTTGTTATATAGGGTAACCTCAATCTATTTCATTCAAATTTTGAATAAATTTATTTACAATTCAATAATACAAAGAAATTGGTAAAATCCATCTTGCGAGAGAAAGAATCTTCCTTTATAATAATTTGATATCCTTTCTTTTAACCAATCATAATTTTACGTTTTTCCAATTCATATTTCAACTTTATTTTAGAAGACAGGAAATAAAAAGGTTATTTGAATGGAGAGAAATCACATACAAACACACTTATCTCGACAACTTTATTTCGTAAACGTCAAGAATATTTCTCTAGTCGCTATGGTGATCTGGAGGCTGCTATTTGTCAAAAGACTGCTATTTTCTAAATTCTGGTGAGCTAAATAGGGAAACCTAAATTTTCGATATACTTTGCTCGTTTTAAAACCATCAGATTTTATGCGGTCATTATGGAATTATTTATCACTTTTTTCATTAAATTGAAATGGTGTTAGTTACTTTAAAAAATTTGAATTTCAGTACATAAGTTGAATTGGAAATAAACAATCAAAAGTTTAAATTTTACTGCAGCAGAATGTGTAGCATCTTTTATCGAATGAATAATTTGAATCTAATTGAGGGGAAATTTCTATTGAAAAAATTTAGTTGAATATAAAAAAATAATTTTATTTTAAACAATATCTAATATAATTTTAGATATGCAGTAAAAATAAAACTGTTAATCTGTAATAGAAGTATGAGGTTGTTGAAAATAATAATAATATATCGCTAAAGTATATTTTATATTAATTGCAAAAAATAATTGGCCTGAACTTAATTAACAGAACACAGTTTTTTTTAAACTGGCAATATTTACGAGGTTCTTTTAAGATGTCAATAAAAATTTACGCAAAAAGAAAAATAATGTAAAAAATATTATATTTCTTTTTTAGTCGAAAATGAACAATACTCAAAACATAAAATTCCAAAAATTATCACGTGGAAATAAAATAATGTTCTTTTAAATATATTGTTTTAAGCAAAATAAATATTTGTATTTAATCATCATGAATTATCTTTATAATTTTATATTTCAGTTAGCCAAAGAAACAACTAAATTCACCGAACTGACAACCAAACAGTAAATCTCGGGTCATTGATTCAATAGCTCATGGGTTCGAATCCCACCTTGGCCATGGATGTTTTTAGTGATTTGGAAGCTACTTTAAGTTCCAGTATAATTGGAACACGCGTGCAAATATTTATCATTGAATGATAAATAAATCAACAACACAATTCCTTTACTGATACATGATATATGAACTTAAAAAATATTTAATTATTCAAAGACCACTTTTAGATTTGAAGCTACTATATAAAATTATTTCTTTGCATAATGCTTATATCTATATCAATATGTATAGGCCGAGCTGGCAGCCGAATGGTTAACGCTCTTGCCTTCGGTTCAACAGTTCGTGGGTTCGAATCCCACCTTGGTCATGGATATTTGTAGTGGTTCGGAATCCACTTTAAACCATAAGTCCCGGTCTAATTAGCTTTCGTGTGCAAAAAATGACCGTTGAGCGACAAAGAAATCAATCAATCAATCAATATGAATAGCGAAATATAAAATAAATGGATTAATTCAAAATAAATAGATGAAATTTAATTTAAGGAACATAATTTATTTGTTCGAACACATAATATTTTAACGTAGAAAATTTAATTTAAAATTTAATCTTTTTATTATTGAGCAAAAATAATGAATATTTTTCTTTTAGATAATAATAAAAAGTCTTTTAAAAATTCCTGTTATAATTTAAAATATTGTTATCTTTTATTTATCACAAAATAAAACAATCCCGAATATGTAAAATTTCCAGAAAAAATATATAGCGGCAATAAAATATTACTCTTTTCAAGATATTGCTCTCAGAGCAAGATAAATACTGCATTTATTATAATATCTTTATACTTAGATTCTTTATTTTACGGGGCGAAACACTTAATCAAAGCCCTCCGTTAAATTGAAAAGGAGCACGTGGGTCGTGTTTTTGGAAAAGAAAATATTTTGCATCTGTTGCGATACTTTCGAGGATTCTTCCAAACGTCGAATATTCTTATCTGTCTTTTTATTTGGGAATCAAATCCATCTCAACTGCACACGAGAAAGAATAACAGGAATAGCCGGATATCTCTTCTTGAACAGCGGGATATTGTCATGATGCTGAAGAAAAAATCGCTCTTGGTGATTTGTCTTGAAACCATTCAAGCATCACGAGTTATTCCACTGAAAAAGAAAATCCAGTCCCCGCCATTTTTTATTCTTCAATGCATTTAAAATAATGACGCTTTGAAACTTTTGTTTTGAATTCCTACAATTTTATAGTAAAATAAATATATTTTAAAGTGTGAAATTATAAAATAATTTTTTAACTATTGATATTTTATTTACTATATAGTTAGTTAATGAATAATTATTAAAATTAAAAGTGTTGTTGTTGTTACTAATGACACTTGGACAAGCCAAGCTCGCTATGCCGTTGGCTATGTGAATTTAAGTCAATAGAGAGCGTCTTTCGTTTTTAATCAGAGCACCATGAAGGTGAAAGTACGACTTTGTTCTACACACATGCCATAGGTACCCGTTTATAGGGTAGGCAACCATTCACACCTCATTCATACAAGGAAAGGACAAAGACAGGATAGATAGAGAGAGAGAAAGTACATCCATGCCCGAACCGGGATTCGAACCCAGGACCTCCTTATCCGCAGTCAGGCACTCTGACCACTAGACAAGTTGGGCTACAAAATTAAAAGTTGTTCACCACGAAGCTTAAAAATATTCAATTATTTTGAAAAAATCTTTAGCTATATCAAATATTTTTCCAGGCAAAAGATATTGCATTTTAGATGTAAAATATTTAATTGATGCAAATTTGTTGAATTCAAAGATTCTTTAGATGGCAGTAATATCAAAAATATACTGAACACAGGAAAGAAATATTTTGAGTATTTTTCTCAGCAAAATATATTTCAGTTTTGATAATAAATTATTGAATATAATGCAAGCTTGTTGAATTTAAAGATTCCTTACAAGATTGTGATGTCAAAAATATAATGAACCAAGAAACATACCTGAAATGTTTTACAGTCCAGAGAAAAATATTGATTTTACTCATGAAATGTTTAATCAATGTAAACTCGTATGTTTGTTGGATTAGAAGATTTATTGCACGATTAGATGTTAAAAATATAAAGAATACCAATTTCTGAATTACTCAAAGTTGCTTATGAAAATTGAGACATATTTTTGCGCGTTAAAAAAATGACGTGCAAAGAATGAAAAATACCTAATTTTAGTGATTTATGTTGATATATAACTTCATATTTAAATTGGTAAATAGAAGTATTTAAAATTTTAACATACATTTAGGAAATGAATGACCTCTCACGAATGCAGTTTAATTTTAATATCCATAAATCTTCCAAGCATCGCAGAAGAGGGCTGATTAAGGAAAGTTTCTACCCAGATACTACCAAGTATCTGGGTTGCGAATATACATATATTAGAAATAATTTTTTTAAATATTGAGTTACTTTTTAACATAAGATATATTGAAAATTATGTATTTCATTTGAAAAGTCTAATAAATAAAGGTATCTTGTTAATTGCCGAGAGTATCCACCAACATTTTTACATTAATTGGTACGAATTGATGCATGATCTTTCAGTATGTTTTTAAAGATAAATCATCTTCAAGAATTAGATTTAGATAGAAAAATTTCAATATCTAGAATAGAGTAAATAATATTAGTGTAACAATTTTAAGGAAGGTTTCATAATATTTGGATATTGTCTATATAATACCAATGTAAATTTTTAAAGTAAGAAAATTAGCAATATAAATTTCTGCGAGTCTTTAATTATGATTTCTTATTATGATATTATAACATTAATTATATAGCAATATTGATAACAACACATCATGTTTTGAATTAAAACTTCCTCAATAATTTATATAGTTTTAATGTAATCACGGTCTTTAATATTTTTTGATGTTTTTTTATCATAGTTTATTTTTGAAGACATCACTTTATAAATATATTTTTAACTGATTCTGTAAAATCAAATGCACTGGTTGCTTATAGGAATAAAAATTACAACTGTTGATAAAATTTAATTTAAAATAAATTTATCATAAATTCATTGCTACTTAGTCAAAACAGTTTTATTTCTAAGTTATTATTAAAAGTCAATGAAATTTATTTATATTTAGAAATTTAAATATATAAAGTTTATATGTAGTCTTTGTTTTTGTGATGAGATTGCACTGTTTTTAATATAATGATAGTTTTTTTTGTAAATTAATATAGTTATAAATATATTTCATCACAAAATAAATCTTTTACTAAATTTAATATAGATAAGTAAATTAGTGCTTCACTTTGTTAACGACTTTCTATGCAATCACTCTCTTTTATTTACTAACTTTTTTTATTCCTTTTTTAACTTCTATAATTCTAATCTTTATAATATTTTTATTTATTTAGCAGAATACATTACTATGATGAGAACATTTTTACTCCTGTACTTATTACAATAATGGATTCAGTTTTGGAATCATGTAAATACTATTCGCTGTCAAACTAGAATTATTCTTTGAACCTTTGCTGGCAATGTAAGTAATATTAAGAAAGCACTTTTATTGACATTTGATGACGGCTGGATGAAATGTGATAATCATCAATAAGTTCTATTCATTCGCATCACAAGCAATTTTTTTAATGTTCAAATAAAACCTTTAAGAAATTGCTTATTTCATGTACATACTCAAATATTAAAAAAAATATTAACTAGTGTAATACTAAATGCTTAGTTAATTCTGAAATAAGAATTTCAGTTTAGGTAAATGAGTATACTTTTAGTATAATTAAATGGTTTTTATGGGTTCAAACAATGACTTTTTGGATGACAAGCTTTTACATGATATCATCATTGGCTGGAGGAAGTATAAAAATACATGTGTGCATCTTATAAAATGTGATCAACAAATTAAAGAAATATGATACCAATCAGTAAAATAGATTCAAAAATGATTAACTGGTGATATCAATAACTATACTGCATTTATTTATATCGCAAGTTATTAATTAATAAAAGTTACAATTATTTATTATGATATTCGCATATATCTATTTCATGAAAAATTATACAATCATATTTGCACTAATTATGTACGAAAAAAAGCACCAATTATTTAAAATTTAAACATTTTTAAAATTCAAAAAAATAATTAATTGACATTCCTTAAGGAAAGAGCTTAATATATTTATTTCAAGTTTTATTCACAAGCTTTTTGTACTAAGCATATTTGTTTTCTATTATCCAATGTTTTTATTGATCAAGAAGCTCGTAATATTCCTTTTCTTCTCTATATTCCATTTTTATTTTACAATTAATATTTATTTTATTATAATTTTTAAATATTTATTCATTTACTAAACTTTAAAATATAAATTATATATTTATTTTAAATGCTAAACTTTATTGAAGATATAATCTAAATCATTTCGCAATTTTTTTTACTATTTAAAACGTCTCGAGTTACATATATAAAGGGAATATAAATGTACATTGTTTACCAAATTTAAGTTGTTTTATCTTTTAACATCTCATCATTCTAGAATAATTAAACTAGTAAATAAAAATATTTGGTGAATTCAAAAGTCTAAAGGAAAATTTTAGCACCTGAGATTTGAAATAGTGAATATTATTAACTGTGTCTGTGATTTTGAATTTTTTATTAAGATGATAGTACAAAAACGCAATCTAAAAGCAAATATTAATCAAAATCAATATTATGTCTAGCTTAGTTTAAACATTTGCTGAAATACTTGTCTGCTGAGTGAGAAAGAGATAGAGAGAAAGAAAGAATAGCTCTGCTTTCAGTTTGGGGATAAAAGCTGACGCATCTCTTAGAAAGAATTTTTGTTTGCAATTGATAAAAAGACAAATATATTTTGATAATCACGCCATGTTTTTAAGAAATTACTTTCAGTGTAAATTTTTATTTTTTTAAAAATATTATTGAGAAAATAATATTGCTTATTTTAAGCAAGACATTTTCAATTTAATTTTTAAGATTTTTTAGAATTTGAAATTAATTTTGGGGTAAAAGAGAAAACTACTTGCTAAAAATAAATCTTACATATTTCTTGGACTTTTTTATTGTAAGGAAATACTTTTTGAAAACTTTATTAAATGACGTGATCATTCCTTAGTATTTTTTTTGTATTGATTACTTAGAAAAAAAAAGAAATAAACTAGAACTGCTAAAATATCAGAAGCTAACTTTTCATTTTCATCGACATTCCTATTCAGATATTTTTATGCTGTAGATATTTTACATATACAAAAAAATAAGCCTTAGTAATATTGACCCTAAGAAATAGAACATTTGTTTCTGAATTTTCCAACATAAAAAAAGGGGAATTAAAAATTTAAAATCTAATAAAAGTATAAAAAATAAAATGAAAATCACTCATTTACTTTTTTTGAAATTTGAGGCTTCGAATACTTTAAATTTTTTCAATATTTGGTTGTATCTTTTTATTGAATGTATTGTTACAAATTCATATTTTAATAGCACTGAATTCATGACTGAATTACTTGAATATGTTTTGTCGGTTCGGCTTCCATCTCCAGTATGGATGTGTGCATTAGTTAGAAATGAATATATGTTATGGAACTCAACAGAACTTATTTTCTATGAGAAAAAGATGTGACAAAAACAAGTCTTTTTACTTTATTGTAGTACAGCATTATATTTTATTTTATTCACTTTTAAAATTATTTATTTTTATTTCTACTGTAAATATTATTATAAAATTTAAAAGATTAAAACCTATATCAACTACCAAATTATTGTCTTCACTTTCACATTGAAAAAGGGAATGAGACAATTTATTTACTTGCATTTTTTTATTGACTAGACCTATAAATTTAAAATTAGACGTGTGTAATATGATTTTAATTAATTTTACATTGCTCATATAAATATTATCTAGTTAAGAGAAAGTATTCACGAATGAATGAATATTTATTACGCATATTACGCATGTTCGCTATAATCTATTCTTCATCATTGGAAATAAGATTTAGCTGTTCACATTAAATAAACGTATAGGGGACTTTTAAGGGAAGACTTCAAATAGGAAAATTATGATTTAAAAAACTAACTTTGAAAATTGGACTCGTGACGTGCATTAGCAGTTATTTTTCAGATTTTGAAACTCTAAAGTATGTGATGTTATTTGTAAAATTATATTATGAAATTATATGCATCACTACCTTATGCGAATTTTGTTTTAAATACTTTTGTATTAACTGCTTTGTAAATTTAGATGTTATAAAAAATTCGATAATCCTATATTGGGTGAACCAAATATATAAAAATTAAATATCACCCAAATGTGAATAATGCAGAGAAATATGACGACATCTAGAATAAATCATACGTGTGAGCGTAAGTAATACAAGTAAATCAGTTTAAACATCTTAAATAATTTTTTTTAGTGATTTAATTGTGATAATTTTCTGTATGAAGTATATAAATTATATATTTAAAGTGAATTTTCTTACTTTTGCAGTAAGCAACTAAACTATTTTTAATTCAAATTTACTTGAATATAATCATTTAAAATTTTCACTTTATATTCATTGATTTACACACAGAGAATAAATAAAACATTTCAAAATTTAAAAGCTAACATTTCATGAAAAATTTAAGTAAAAATAAAAGTTCTAAGGAGTATTATTAAAAAAGCTCTGACACATGTTTAAATAACTACTCTTTTTTTAAAGTTTGTAATGTTGAAAGAAATTGAATATGATAAAATAACCAAACATTGAAATTGGTTGTGACCTAATCTTTAAATGTGATTAGCTTGCAAAAAATAATACGAATGAGGGTAACTTATATAGAAAAATTTATCAAATGATACAAATATTAAAAATATATTGTGTTCAAATGGCAATGAAAGTTTTTGATCTCATCTTTAAAAATAATTGACTAACAAAAGTGACAAATAAAAATGGGGAGCTTAACTAAAAACATTTAACTAGAAAACTTGAAATACAAGTTTCTCATTCTCACAAATTATTTTAAATTAAGTACGGAACCTCTAACCTAAATTTTACTATCAAAATAAATAATAAAATAATTATAATACTTAATTCCACATAAGTATTATCTAAGTAGTTTATTTTGTAGCAGTCCTTTTAATAAAGTTGATTAGCATCTAATTTTTTGTTTCATTTAATTATTCAGTTTAAATCAATATCTAGTATATGATTACAGTTATGTTTGTTTTTTTATTTACAATACAGTTGTTGCTTCTGTAGAGGAAATATTAAAAATGTATGCAAAAAGTGAAATATTTTCAAGACAAACTACAAAAAATGTAAACATAAACCATATCAGACTATTAAATCTCGAAATAAAAAAATAACGCGATGAAAATATACCATTTTATTAATATTCATGATAACGAAAATATAAAAGGCCCACATTCATTTAAAATAAGAATAAAAGTAAGCGTTGTATTTGGAAAGTTCGAAGTTACATTTGTTAAAATTTTACAATTACCTTCGAAATTACATTTTACATTATTTGAATGAATCACTATGTATCTACTATATATATATATATATATATATATATATATATATATATATATATATATATATATATATATATATATATATATATATATATATATATATATATATATATATATATATATATATATATATATATATATATATATATATATATATATATATTACCCTTTCCTACCATATCTTACTTGAATTTTTTTAAAAATAAAATTTCATAACTTATGATCTTAAATTTCTATCTATTTGAAAAATCATATGTTTAAAATCTAATAAAGTATAGCCTAATTTTTATTTTTAGATACCATATTAACATTTGTTAGAAAATTAACCACAAGAGTACCATCGAACTTTAATACTTTAATGAGAGTAAATATTTGACAACAATATTTATTTTACTAACATCAACTTTATTTTAATGTACTTTAAGACTGTAAATATAATTTAAATTAAATTGAGCAACTTTTTAGTTTTATATTTAAGTTCAATATGAAATGTATATATATATATATATATATATATATATATATATATATATATATATATATATATATATATATATATATATATATCTATATATAAACTGGATAGTAACCAATACTATTCACAACTTGAGAAATGTTCTCAATAAACAGAAATGTTAATCTTAATTGAAAATATTAAAAAATTTTAACTTTCAAAATGTCAGTCGTATCATATTTTTCGTGAGCGATGAAATGAATTTATATCAATTACATTAATCATGATATCGGAGAAAGTTTCAGGAAGATAGCTGATAAAACGCAAAAGTTGATTGACTTTTTGCGCCGTAGTTGTATACTTATATCGTCGAAGCAAAAAAAGTATTCTATATTCAGCTTAGTTATCAAGAGCATACGCACAACACTTCGATACTGACGATTAACCAATGAATCTAGCTAACTATGCTACTTTTGTCGATCTTTGGAACTTCCAGGCAGTCAAATGATTGATCGACAACTCCTTCAATACAAGTTTATGAAATGATTTTTCTAGAAAGCTTTTCACCCGATGCTATTTTTCACGCAAAATCATAATTTTGTCGAGTGTGATTAAAGTGTGTGTTTCAGACTTGAGATAGATGGGTAATCTTCTTAAACATAAATACGTAGCTATTGTGAGGAAATCTGTTGTCTAAAATTGAAGCAATGCTGTGAAAAGAAATCTTGTTTTCTTTGGTTTGGGCTATAGTTAAATAAAAATTGGTATTGTCTCATCTTCTAAAAATTTTCAGATAACGATTTTTTATTAAAAATAATTAACGTTTTCAATATGAAAGTATTTACTCTTCAAAAAAATTTAAACTTTACAAATTTATAAGTTCTTAATTTATGCACTGATTTAAAATGTTTCTTTAACGCTTATATATACCTCTTTAGTTTAATATATTTTTTGATATAAATGTTGTCAGTCAGATAATTAGAAAGAATATCAATGTCTTATTCAGGCTTCAGTCATCAGCTCTTATATCACTAAGGGTGAAATATATTAGAAGTTTAATGGGAAAAATTTACTATAAATTAGACACCTTAAATTATTTGTTCATATGGTTGAGAAGATAACTTTACAAATATTGAAATAAATACCGTAAATTCATTTGTTACCTTATCTAACGATCTATCAATAGTAAGGCTCATTGTTATAGAATTCCTTGCTAATTGGCAGAGCCAATTTAAACTGTCATACACTTGTCTTCCTCTTAGGCGATTTCACCTTTTGAAGAGGAAACTTTGAGTAGGCGAAAATCAGAATCATAAGTCACTTCACGTCAAAATGCAAGGAAAGAGCCCCATCGTAAATCACGTACTTCCCCTTGAAAGTTCTCACATTTGCTGATTTTGTCTCAAAAGTTCTCACACTTAACAAAGAAGAAAACTAAGTTCAACTCGAAATCAATCATCATTGTCTCACAAGATTGAATATACTGTCAACTTACATAATTTTCGAGAATTTTGTTTTCGAGTGAAAATAATAATTTAGGTTACGTTCTAACTAGTGGTCGATTAAATATGAAATTGTTCATCAGATTCGATTTGATTCGATTCGACACAGATTCGATATATATATATATATATATATATATATATATATATATATATATATATATATATATATATATATATATATATATATATATATATATAAAGGAAAAACAATAATAAGAGTGTTTTAAATTAAAAATTTAAATGTCACCTCTTTACTTCAGGGTTCAACATGATTAAAAATCGTTCAAACCCCACAATTAAATCTAGTTAATTAAATACTGTAAGTATTGCTACAAATTATAATCAATTAAATACGAATAAAGTTTCAAAAGATAGATTAAACTTTGAGGTCTTACGAGATCAAAAAATACTGAATATATATAAAGCTTTTCACTCGTTCTCTTCTTATGTGAAATGTTTGAAGAATTTCTTCAATTAATTGAATGAAAATTTAATAACTTACACTTCTCAAAAGCTTTAATTTTTACGAATCTAGAAACTATTTTATACGTCATAAAATTTATTTTACGATGAAATTTGTATAATTGTTTTATTATCTGATCTCCTTATTTGTTCCACGTTGAAGAAAATTTTTTAACATTTATAAAGCATTACACACACACACAATTAATATTTAGATGTAAAATATAGAATTTAAATGAGATTTTCGTAAAAATAGTTTTATTACAATGTGATTAATATATTCCTAAATTTCACTTTTTATAAATATCATTGTTTCTCAAGCATATTTTTAATTTAAAATTTTAATTTAATTTTTAATCATAAGAGTTACCGAATAATTGCTTGATAAAACAGAATATCTACATTATATTTTTTATAGGTCTTTTATTGAAAATATGTCTAAAATTTATATTTCTTAGAACTAATTACTTTTTCTGAAAGATTTTCTGTAATTCTTGAAAATTTTACAGTTGTGGTATAATTGATATTTATTTATATTGAATTGCAGAATTTTCAGAATATATTTCATCATTATACAATTTAAAAATGTTACATTATCATACATCATTATACAATAAAATTAAGTATAATTCCGAATTTTTCTGGGATAATTTCAGTATATATTTTTAATGTATTTTAAATACTGTTTCATAGCTTTCCCTTAGTACATTTTTCAAATTTTACACTGCGTAAGATATTTTTTTCATGTTTGTATAAATCTTACAATTCCTTTCAGAATCCAACCAATTTTGTCTTAAAATGCTCAATTCAGCTATGAAAAGAAGGTATTCAAACTGGGAAAATGACTTGTTTACAGTTAAAAACACTTAAAGCATTTGTAGAAAAAATTATTCAAACGAAAAGTCTTTTCACTGGAGAAAACGTATTTATTCCATAAATCACATTAAATATGAATGACTGTGTTTATGTATTCATTATCTAATTAATGATAAAATATTAAAATATTTGGATGCCTTATAATATTTAATGGAAAATAACATTCAGAAATGACAAAAACTGACCATTAGAAAACAACATAAACATGTGTTTTATGGAAATAAATTACATGAAGTAAACTTGATGTAATGCACTTTCTTAATTTGACCCTTTTGTCGCTATTGAGGGCTACAAATATTATCCAGCTTTTTAATTTTTCAATAAATTCCTCTACATAATCAATTAGGAAAATATTAATTGAAACAGTTTGAAATGGTTCTTAAGTAATCATCACA
The DNA here is from genome assembly GCA_037975125.1 of Latrodectus hesperus. Taxonomy (NCBI): domain Eukaryota; kingdom Metazoa; phylum Arthropoda; class Arachnida; order Araneae; family Theridiidae; genus Latrodectus; species Latrodectus hesperus. The sequence continues at coordinate 12,511,735 of CM075859.1, forward strand.
CACATTATAATATGTTAATATATTATAGCTTTTTGTTACAAAATACATTAATGTGCCTCTATAACTTATTTGTAACTTATACACATGTAAAAACATTACTCAAGAATAAGTATAATCAGCATATATTTTGGTGATTGTAGAATAATTGTGAATAACAAGTTTTAATTTGATATAATTTTGATTTGACTACATTATATTATGATGTTAAATTGAGAGATAAATGATTTTTACGATCAGATATATCTATACCAATAAATCAAAATGCATTACCGATATTGAATTTTGAGATTGGTAGTCATTAATAGTACACCAGCATTAGGAATATTTCATATCAGAATTATTTAATTATGTTCTGACGGATAAATTATGGCTGAATTTATGACTTCATAATATAAGTTAATAATACAACTATTATTCAGTTTGCTCATTTATTCATAAAATGAATGCTGTCACTAGAGATCAAAATAATATTTACAGTTATATTGAAATTTTGACATCTTTATCATTTCAATCACGTAAAAACTTGAATGAGTGCTGAGAAGTAGGATTACATTTAATTTTTCACTTAAAATATTTAACTTAAAGAAGGAGAAAAAAAATGGAACTCAGTAAAAATATTCTTTTTTACACAAATTCTTTTTTACCGCTAAGAATCACGCTGATCTTTTTTTTTCATATGAAGCGGTAGCTCCCCTAAATCAACATTCTCATCTATGAGATCTTTCATTATAAACACTTCATATATATCCTCCCACCTTCCACAAATAATCCATATTTTTACAATACTAATCTCTTACAACAATCTCTACCCTTTCCTCCTATAAGTCGATTAAAAGAAGTTTTTTCTTGAGAAATTAATTAACTTTCTTTAATAAATCTAATATTTTGTTGTTTAAATAACCCGAAGGCAACAAATGTCCTCCTCACGGTTTTATGCATTTATTATCAAGGAATAAAAACAGATTTCACCTCCCACTTTATCAAAAGAGAGTATTAAATAAATTGATTTTGAAGATTAGTTGATGTAAGGTTATTGCCATACGTTTCTGGCTGCCTAGTTCAAAGCCCTTATTTACTTCCAACCATATCGTAATTTTGAAACACGATTAAGTAGAGAGCTTAAAACCTGGCAGTCATACCAGTGTAAGGACATTGGGCCCTAAAAAACTTTTAACATAGTCAGGTCTTTCCAGTACAATGGAATTCAGCTAGGTCAGGTATCAAACTCACTATTTTCCTATTCAGTATTTTAGACCAGCGTAAGTAATTTAGAAACTACATACATGGGATTTCTCAGCACTACCGTATTCAGTTGGGTCAGGTATCAAACTCACGATTTTCTAAACTAGTATGCCTAATCAGAGTAGGAACATTGAAGCCTACAGAACGTTTAACATATTCAGGTTTCTTCAGCACAATGGTATTCAGATGGGTCAGGTATCAAACTCACTTTTTTCTTAACCAGTATTTTAGACTAGCGTAGGGATGCTAGAACCTACGGAACTTTTAATGTACATAGGCTTTGTAGGCATGGCCATATTGTATTGAGTCAAATATCAAATCCATTTTCTTCTGGGCACAAGAGTTATGCAATTTCTTACTGGGCTATTAGGGCTTCCTTTCTAAGAATAATGTTATATCTTTATGGATACAAAATTTATAAATATAAATTAAAGACTGACTTCTGTGCAGTTAGAATGCTTACAATGAATATTTTGCCATTCAAAATCAGTTATGTATGGAAAACTTTATTAGAGATTTGCGTAAGCGTGATTTTAAGATACAATTTTAAAAGAAAAATAATCTCAAAAAAATTACAATGAGAAAATTGAATTCTTTGTTACTGTAGTTGCTTTATTTCGTTTGTTTTGGACTAATAAAGCACTCAAAACGCAGCTGACAAATAATTAAAAAATTTGAAATTATATATGAACACAAAATAACTTTAAAATGCTAATTTTCACTAAAGCCTACTGTAATATAATAACTATGACTTTTATTTTAAAATCTATCTATTATTGTTGCTGCTTGAAATTACTTTTATTAGTAAATTCAGAGATTTCAAACTCATTGATGCATTTTTTTCAATTATTGTTAAACTTATAAACTTGAATAGCTATTGATTAATAATTTAATTGTAGATTTGAAAATAATAAGGATTTGTTTTTATATAATGAAATTTATATTTTTGAAAATATTCTACATTTTTCTAGAATTTCATTTGTAAAATCTAGAATCTAAAATTTCTCAATTTTTGAACGCTCTTAAAAACAGTGTATGTACTTATAAAGTTTTTACGATGTCAAAAATTAAGAATTTTATATTTTTTATAGTTAGATTTTAATCATAAATTTGTGGAAGTTTTTTTCATTGAAAATTGTATAAATTGCAATTAACATTCCTTAAATCCTTAAGCTACGGGTATTTAGAAATATAAAAATCTATACAGATTTTCCGAAACTATTTCCTTATTTTCTTATAAATCTCATAAAATATAGTGTTTCAAACATAAATATAGCACAGAAATAATAGCATAGAAAACCCCGGTGTTAAGAAAATCTTATAAAAATGTTAAGAATATTTCATTTTAATTATTTGTTAACAGTTGCTACATTTTTAAGTTTACGAAAACCATAAATGAAATAACGATTACATTTGTAAAATCTTTTAATATGCATAGTTCTACTTTAAAATGCATGAATTGTAAGCTTTATAGTACAAATCAAAAGCTTTAATCTTGTGTATACATAACATTCTAATATTTCGTTTTAAGTTATTATGTAATACGTGGAAGTAGCTTTAAAAATAATATTCTTGGAGTTATTTAGACGTAATTAGGTGTTGTGCGCGGTGCTAATTAACACTCATATTTCATAAAAGGATACGAAAGCAAATTTTGTGAATGGAAAAGCTTTACGTTACACCTAATGACAAAGGGATGATTTAATTTTTAGCAAATGGTTTTAAAATGTAAAATAGAATTAAATGTTTATAATTTGAATTTTTTGAGCATTAGGATGATCATAAGAATAAAATTGAAAAATTAATTTTAGAAACTTCAAAAAATTATTTTATCTATAGTAAGTAGAAATCACTAAAACGCAAATTCAAAGCACATTTTCAATTTAATAAATTTTACCTTTAATAAACTAGTGTGAAAATTGCTTATTCAAATGTTTTCATTATGTAGGTTTCCATTAATAGTAAAAAGTGTTTAAAATCATCCAGTTTATAATCATGTGTGTTTACTTATTAAATTGTAATAATAAGTTAAAATTTACTTTTTCATTTGCATGTTAATTAAGTTCTTCTGCTATTTGAGCTTATTTGTTAATGTGAAAAATTGCAAGCCCAATATTTTAATGATTATCACCGAAAATCATTGCGTTTTAGTGAATTTCTTCTTGCTATAGATATTTATCATGATTTAATTACTGTCATGAAAAGTTGTTGCATAAAAATTTACTGTTTATGATAGCAAGATTTCTTTTTTAAAGAAATATGTTTCCATTTAATGTTGAATTAAAAGATATATACACATAAGTGTTTCATTAAAATAGTTAAAACATCTAAATTCGATAGTTAGTTAGATTTAAAAGAGAATTTCTTTATCCGCAATGTAGAAAATGTTGAATGCATAAAAGAGATGAAACTCATAACAAAAATATATAATTAAAGTTCAAAATTAACACAAAACATAAGCACAATATAGGGGAGAAATAAATGTTTAATGTGTAATAAAAATGTTCATAAAATTTAAAAGGATTTCCAGTTCCGAAATGAGGATGGAAAAAAAAGACGATGGAAAACTAATAAACAGAAAAATGATTTATTTGCAAAAAAATGCTCTGATTTTCAATATTAAAATTGAATCAAGGAGTTTGAATTAAATTAACATAGCTTTGATTAGAGAAGGAGAAATAATATTTATTCTGAGAAGAATATTTGAGAAAAATGTTAGGAGATTGAAACCCTATCCTTAAAAACTGTCTAATGATGGAAAAACAAAAGAGATTGCTTAAAATATAACGAAAACATTCGTTCTCAATATTAAAATAGAGCCATGAAGAAAAAACCCAACTAAATCGGCATATGTTTCTTGATTAAACAATAAACAATATTACTCATTATGGAAAATGTATCAGAAGAATATCATAAAAGAAATCGTACCTCTTTTGGAACTACAATAAATAGGTTAATTGAAGTTAGCAATAATGTACCAGAGCCAGGTGAAGAATTGGACAAAAGTTTTTTGGGGAATCTAGTAATTATTTAAAATAAATCCTATCTTTTAAGTCTAAAAAACAGGGTAGTTCCAGCCTGTGAAAATCTACAGTTGACCATTGTAAAACTAGAAGAAAAATTTTTGATTTGATTAAAAAAGAAAAAAAAACATGATCATTTTCTCTTAAAAATGTTCTTTTTTATCCTACGCCTGTCTTCGGCATCTCTGCCGCTAATTCAAAAGACATTTAAAGAAACTTAAAATATATTCGCTGAACAATTAAATGGGAGGAAGGATATATAATATCTTAGAGTTATATGTGATGTGGTATTAGTTATGAGCTTTTGAAATACAAGAACAGGAAACTGCTTAGCAGAGAAATTGATGCGAAAAAGTAATTTCAATATCAAAAATAAAATTTCCTTTTTGAAAAAAAGGGTTTACAGAAACAAAAGTTATGCTAAAATTACTAAAATCACGAAACTTACACGTATAGCTAAACCTTAAGCACAAAAACTGTTTGTTTCTGAATATGTATGATTTAACAATAAGGAACTATAAAAAATTGGAATGGAAAAGTATTTTGGATTACAAAAATTAGTCAAGTTGATTCCAAGAATAGTTAACATTATTTTATAACATCCTCAACTGTTTCTGGAATAATCAGTGGCACTCCAGCTGTATGGTAGGGACAGTGTTATTCTTATGTTTAGTATTATTCCTGTAAACAACTAGTTTGATACTTGATCTACCTTAAGATCCCCTTAAGAAAGCCTATGCATTAATTCGTTAATCGATGCCAGTTTTACTCTACTGGTGTGGGATGGAAAAAAGGATGCTAAGTCAAGTGTCGGTCTCGTCATCTGACAGAAGTTCAAAATGATGATGTGTTTGTATTAGGGATTTTGGTTGGAAGAAATGTGGATAGCTAGAAATATATTTAAAACTTAATCTCATTTTCATAAAATCAGAAAAGAATGATCTATGCATATTTTAAATGTAAGAGATTATAATTTTTTTAATAAATTCCTTAAGGTGATATAGTTAAATTTTTGAAGCGTAAAATTTTATTTTCATCTAATGATTGTTCAAAATTTATTACAATTGGAAAAATATAATCCCAGCCAAATGAACTTTTACTTTTTTAAGTTAAAATAAAATTTCAGTTTATGCTCAGATAATTATTTTGTATAAAAATATTTCAGGAATATTCATTATGAATGATAAATTTTTCTAAATACAATGATTTTACACATCATTAAAATGTTTCAGTTAAACATTTATTTTAGAAAAATTAAACAGAGTTGAAGAAATTTAAATTATTACGCAAATTTACAAAATTTAAAATGGAATTTGAATACTGTAAATTTAAAAAATTCATTTATTAATTTTTAAATCTTGATAAAGAATAAGCTGTTAATTTCATGAATATGCTTTAACATTTATACATTATTATTTTCAACAAAATGTTGATATTATTTTTTCCCTAATTAAATTTAAACAAGTTTATATTTTAAATCTTAATACCTTATTTAAACATAATTGTAATTAAAATTGATGACTTTCAATTTTAATTAGAATAGAGAGTAAATAAAGTGCAATGATTTGATATCTACAGCATTCCATTTTAATTAGTTAGGGCATTATTTTTCAAACTATTATTTGAGAAAGAAGAGTGTAAACTATTTCGTCAAAATGTGATCATAAACTAATTATGCCAGACAAATTAGATTGGGTTGTTATATAGTTTGTTATAATAGTTATTATAGTTTACTGTTCCCATAATTGGATTTTATAGGTTTTCGTAAGCTATGAGCATCAATTTTTTTCAAAACAATTGGATTCGAAATGATACAAATTTTTCAGTCCTAACGCATTTTTATCATTATTCTTATCTATTGTGAAATGTATATTTGTTCTTAGAGTTATTTATAGAATATTTAGAAGATTTGAATTATTTTGACTGAAATGTTTATTCACACAAAGAAAGCAGATAAAGGGTTTTTGCTTTGTAACAAATAGAAACTTGAAGAAAAGATTCCTTTGCATTTCAAATTAGTTCACTCTCACCGAAGTCTTTAAAGTAAATACTTTAACTTCTTTTGAATAGACATTTTCGTAGCAACCGCAGGGTTTTGAGGAAATGAATAAAACAAATTCACATAGCATTTTATATATTTTAATATTTATTTAGTACCTATTTTGGATGAAGATGTGCTTAAAAATAAAATTTGTATTATTAAAACATAGAGTAAAATTTTTATTTATGCATTAATTATTTTTAATTATAGATAACTCTTATTGATATTTGATAAATATTTTCATTTATCATGGATAAACTCAGTTTTAAAATTAAACGTATGCATGTTACATTAACTATTAATTACATTGTGTTTTGCCAGGATAGGAATGAGGAAAAATTTTTAATTTTTAATAACTTCAAATAATTTTTTTAAGCATGAAATGAAAATAAATGCACATTTTTACCAGTGAAATATTTTAATAAAATAATGTGCTTTTTATATGTCTTTGCTACTTTCTTAAATTATATTATTTTAATAAGAATTGCCACATTTTCTTTGACTTTAAAGGGATACATAATATATTATTTAAGAATGCTTTGAATTAAAATGATTAAAAAACGCAATATTACTTCAAAATAAATGACATAAGTATTTAATTGAATCATGTGTGTATTAAATAGCTGTACCAGTGTTACTGTTTACATTCATAGCATCAGTCAATGCAAATATCTTAATAATATTAAGTAACAGTTGTTATGGTTATTCTAGATTCATACAGTAATTGTGTGTGCTCTTAGATTGGCAAGAATTGTATCTAGAATTCAAATTTAGATATAACAGTTATTGTTCAACTTTATATGAAAATGTTAATCAATTGAAAATCATCTGTATTTGAAAGGATTCTTTTAGCTTCGACATTAATGTCAATCAGATTTATTTTTATATGAAATAAATATTGCATTGTATTTTATTGTTAATCTATAGTACGTGAAGCTTGCTTACAGTAATTTAGTTTACAATCATTCCGAACACAATCGATATATGAAATACTATCTTCAAAAACTAATATAGAAATTTCCCGAAATTAATGAATTTTTAATTATATTTGCGAAACTATATTTTTTACTAAAGATTTTTTCATGGATAATTATCATTGTCTATGAGAAACAATCACAATAAGCTAAAAGTAGAATTCAGTTATTACACACATTTTAATTATTACTAAGCCTCAAGAATTATCACAGTCAGTTATTAAGTCTCAATTATTAAATCAGTCAAAATCAATCAGATGTAGTCCATTATTAAATAAGTCAATGTCAATTGATCGTAGTATCTCTGCTTATATTATGTCGAATGCTTAAATTTGAATATAAAATTAATCTATCTATTTCACCTTGAAGTATGAATCCGTTAACAAGTATCCATTTTTAAAATTATTTATTCGCTTTAATATATATTTAAAAAAATATGAAATAAAACTGTGTTAATTTAAATCGTATAAAGACAATTTAGATTGGTTAGAATCATTTTTCTAGTTTTGCTACCTGTAAAATGTGACATAAGTACATGCTTAGGATTAATTATTAAAGTATTTTTAAAAGAAACAAATGCAATACGTATTGTTTGAGATTTTTCAGGCATTATAATTATCATATTAATTCACAGCCATTATAACAATCAATTATTAAATTATTCGAGTAAATTATAGTTACAAAATCATTTATTCAGTCACAATAATTTAAGTTAGTCACTGCTAGTTAGTCACCGTCAGTTGTAGCACGGTTATTAGAGTTACAACTAGAGTTTAATTTTGACACACATTTATTAATAAATTTTATATTGAAATATAACTTCATTGACAAATATCCGTTTTTCAAAGTGCTTTATTAATTTCAAGTTAATGTATAACTCAGATTTGTTTTTATATGAAATAAAACTATTTTATCTGAATCTCACGAAGCTCTTTTACAAAAGTTTACAGCTTTGAAGCATGTCTCTCAATCTTGCTGATGTTCCGTTACTTTTAGCCTTCCCGCCCAGATCATGACCGTTAAATGACAAAAAAAAAGAAGCCCAGATGGAAACTTGCTTTTTGTAAAAAGTAAAAATATGAAAAATTATCAAACTATCCTTAAGGGAAACTATACAGACCATGCAATAAATAAAATGTAGTTTTTTTTCATTACAGATGTTATAAATCATATTCAGACAAAATTATTAGCACAATCATTTATTAAGTGACAAATCTTTATTAAATTAATCGCAGACAATAATTCACAGTAAATTATTAAATCGAATTCAATTTAATTATTTTATGAAAGCTATTGTATTGTTTTAGTTCATATTGATGTCTGACTGTACATCGTAGGTTTATCAGAAATGAAAAAGCTCTTTTGAATAGCTATAATTTTTGTATAATTTTCATTCAAAGTTTTTTTCATTGGAACTAAATCTTTGTACAGTATTATATTGGGACAGAATAAAAAGATAGGAAATAGAAGTAAAAAAGTATGACTGAACAAAAATTACTTAATATTCCCTAAAATTAGTTACATTGTCTCAAAAAAGACTTAATTTAATTACGTGATAGTTAACATTTAACTAAAACTTATTTCACAATTTATTTTTAATGCATATAATTTCAGCAAATAGTGCAGAACATTTTCAATAATTAAATTTGTGGTAAATTAAAAGAACAAATACTCAGCAATAAAAAACTCTTTTGAAAATATATTAGACAGCTTTGAAAAATATTAACCCAACTCACGTATTATAAATTAAAGTAACATGAATTTATTAATGCGCTTCAGTTTTGCAGGATTATTTATTCAAATTTTGCAATGAAAATTTCCTTTGCATTTTTTCCATTGAATAGCATATATTACATTTTTTTAAAAATATCCTTCAAAATATCGATTATGTGAAGAGCGAAAGAACTTTTTTAAATGCCACAGTTATGATTGCTTACTAAATACGATCAAAAATAATCTCCTTTTACAATGACAATTTTCTTTGTATTATTCATATAATGTACATTAAGTTACATATATCATTAAAATTTCAAACATGTCAATCAAAATTCAGAATAAGAGAACGACAAAAGTATATTTTGAAAATGCGTTTTTAAAATGCTAGAATTTTAATGGCATGTTTCATTAAGAAAATGTAAATATTCCACACAATTTAAAAACTTCCCAAGAGACAAGGGTATATCATAACTAATAATCAAACACGAATGGAACAAACCTTACATGATAAACTTCAAAAAAATAAAATCCTTTACATGTACTTTATATTAAGGAAAAATAGCTTCACAGAAGGTAAAATTAAAAATTCTCCGCTTCAGTTATAGAAAATGTTATCAACTTCTAAAAATAGTTTTATCTTTTAAAAAGAACAACAAAGCATTTCTGAAGTATATATTGTAGCGTTAGGGAGACTTAACTAAAATATTCTGTTTCCCACGCCAACGCGCTTCTTTCCTATTACTTCTCTTTGTTGGAAAACAAATAATTTGCATCTCAAAGCGACAGAAGCGTATTTTAAAACTGTAAGACAAACATTGAAACTGTGTATCCTTTCGACACTCAAAAAACAGCGAGGCAGAAATTCCAAGAAATTACTATCGGCTAGGGATAAGGCATTTTGTCAGTAACAGAATGCAAATATTTTGAATATTAGAATTTTAAACTTAATGTTAAATAATTTGCTTATAAGAAGAATCTTAATTTAAAAATAATATATTTTCTACAGAATAAATCAAGAAGTCTTTAAAAAATAAGAAAACGTATCTTCTTAATTTTAAAAATATTTTAGCTCAATTCAATAGCCTATAAAGTGGTTTATTTTTCAAAGCTTTTATATACAAATAAGTTATTCTTAACACTTTTATATGTTAAGTAATTATCAACAATGTGATTAGAGTGATTCAGTTTGTCACTAAACGATGACTTTATTGCATACGGTGGTTAACTAAACCAAAATTTACAATTTAAACCCTGATTTGAAGTGGATCCCGACACACTATAAATATTTAAGCCTTTAACGGGAATCTAACCCAGGAACAGTTGAGCTGAGGGCTAGAGTGCTAATCATTTAACTGTTAGCTAAATGTACTACAGTTTAATAACTAATTCTATATTACATAAATTTTTTACATTTTTACTATCATTAAATACAGAAGACAAAATAAATAACAGCATTTTTGCTTCTTTTTTTAAGTAATGTGCTAAACTAATCTTTGTTTGAGAATTATTACTAATGGGATAACCGTATTTCTATGAATTATAAGTAATTAACTGTGAAAATCTCTTAAAATTTAAATGGATTCTAGCCATTAAAAACGCTTGAAATAATACTGATAGTTTGTATGCATTTTACAGTTCATTTTATTATTTCATGCAAAGTATTAAAAACATGTCTAGTATCTTTATAGATTTTTGAGAATGAATGAATGTAAAATTGCATATTTATGTTCAAATATGTTTGACTAGAGCTTAAACTATCTATCAATATAGATTTTGATAAAATAATAAATTTATGTAAAATATTGATTAAAATTCATCATTTGTTGATAAATTATGTACTTATATTCTAATATATTTGGGAACAGGTGAAAAAATAATAATATATTGAGGAATTACAAAAAAATGCAATTTAAAGATGTTTTATAAGAATGACCCAGAATGATTTGTAAATCGATAGACTTCTTAGTGGAAGATGACATTTTGTGATGGGAAAAAGAGAAGTAATAATGTTTTGAAGGGAAGGTAAAAAGAGAATGGAGAAAAAGTAAAATATCCAGACATTTCTGAGAGCAATTAACCCTTTTGTATTAAAGTTTTAACGAAAGACAACGTAATCTGATGAATTTTCTTTTCATCGAACAAAATGCTTTTACATCATCAAGGTTCATGTCAAGCTACATTCTGACTAAATGTTCTTATTTTTCAACACTTTGAAATCTTAAGTTTAATGATATAAGCTCCGGATATTTATTAAAGATCAATTTGAAATCAGTAAAATTGATTTAGATAGTAAAAGTCTTAAGAATTCTTGAAGGATGATGGCTTTTGCATTATAAAGCATTTTGTCCAAGTAGATTTTCTAATTGTAAAATATTTTATGTAAGGATGCTTTAAAATGATCAAGAATTCAATGGGGATACTTTAAACTAATAAAGTAGTACTAATTAATGATATGTTTTATAATAACAAATTTTTTATGTAAAGATGTATTAAAGCTATTTTACCACTTACATTATATTGACAAATTCCCTTGTATTTTTATTCATTTTTCTTTCTATTCCATTGGAATATTTGCTTTTTTGAATGCGTAACATGAATTTTTCAAAAGCAATGGCTAAGAATGCTACTTGATAATTATTCTCTGTGAACAGTAGATGGCGAACAAACAACTCTTAACAAACATCAGCGGTAAAAGTAATTTGAAGAAAGGAGATTGCAAAAGAAATAAATAGATAGCACAAGTACAATTGGAATTAACTCCACGTTTTAAAAGGACATATAAACAGAAAAATCACATCCAGAGATTCTTAATGTGGGATTTAATTAGGAGTTGTTTCTCCTCATAGATTAAATTTGGACTTAGCAAAGGCACAGGAATTGTTATCACTAATCGTACAACTATTGTTACTTTTAACGAAAAATTGGCTTTTCTCATTTCGAGAAAGTAGTCGAAAAAGCTGAACCTTAAAAGGGTTACGGATCGAATTAAAGAATAGTTGCAAGATATCCCACTCATAATGATAAAAATTTAAATCATTGCTAGCTTATCATTCATTTTATATATACTCTGAGGCCTGCATAATGTCTCTTTTCTAGTTTCCGTTATAACTTTGCTCAAACTTTAAATCTTAAGAATATGATAAATTAAAAAATTTTAAATCTGTCTTAATTCACACGATTTCAATGGTAAATAAATTTTGTTTGTATATCTATAAAATGAAAAATTGTTCTAGCTTTGCAAATAACAGATTTAATACAATTTTCCGTATAAAATATATTTTTATTTCGGAAATAACTTTGTGGAACGTATAAAATTTTAAAAGAACCTGGTGATTAAAAACTTATGGAATAGGTTTTATGATTTTCATGGGAAAATAAAATGATCTTATAAATAAATATTTAGTAAGATGATAAGGAGGTTTAATAAGACAATGAAGAGGGAAACTCTAAAGTTCATAAATTTTTTAAAAGGTACTAATCTTCGTTTAGAAAATAGAATTATAATTGTTTTTAGAAATATAATGTTTTTGTAAATATAATTAGATTTTGCAAAATACAACTATTTTTGTTTGATCCAATTATATAAAATTCCATACACAATTTTTTAAATATCAATTTTAAAAAGAATTTGAACAATTTCCTAATTCAGTTAATTATGGCGTGGTTATACTAAATTGAATTTATTTCTGACTTAAAAGATAAAATTTCATTTTTTTTTATTTTCTTATAAAAAAGGGAGAAATTTTTTAAGACAAATGTTCACTAAAATAAAGAAGTCCATTATTAATAAACCAATATTATCTTAAATGAGAAAACAATAGTATTAAATAACATTAACCATATCATTAAATAAATAGCCTCAAAACAATATACAAATTTAATCTTTCCATATGAAAAATCTTTTTATAAATTTATAATAATTTTTAATATATATATGTGTGTGTGTGTGTGTGTGTGTGTGTGTCTTTCAAAACACTTATGTGTGATAACTTATGTGATTAAGTCAGTTATTAAAATCATCTAGAATAATCCAATGGGAAAAAAGTACAAAATTCTGGCACAGAAATATAGCTGTCAACATTGACCTCTTTTTGCTACATATAACTAATTTAAAAAAACATATATTTGAATACATTCTTAGTTATACCTTTAATTCTTATATTTGCTCTCAAAATGTCATTTCAAAATTTTATTATAATGAAATAGAAACGTTTATATATATCTAGTTTTATTTAAACCTGAATTTTTGTGCTTAATTATGCATGACATTCCAAATAAAGTAATTCATTAAAATATAATAATTAGAAGAAAGATCAAAATCACCTGATTTATAGTATGTAAATTAAAGATTAAAATTTACTATTCAGCAAAATAATGGAAAGAATATTATAATCGTAAAATAATATTAATAAATAAAAATTTGTCATTTCAGAGACGCATAGAATAAATTAAAAAAAAATACTTTTAAATAGAGTTTTGGGAAATTTTTTACCAAAATTATTTTGTTAAAAAATCAATAGTTTTTTTTTAAGAAAATTGCATCGTGAATGTTAAGAAAGAATATTGGGGTTTATTCCAAAGTTCTTTTATTAGAAACGCATTTGATACAAAACACTATTGATAAATGTTTCCTAATGTTTTGTTATTGAGAACTGTAACAAAATTGAAAATCTTGATTCATAACTTTTTTAAAAAATTACTGTTGATTAAATGAAAATTAAGACTTATAGTTTTTATGGCCAATGAACAGTTTTGAGATTTACGAGGAGAAAATTTATTAAAGAAGTAAATACGTAAATAATTCCTAGCATTTTATTGAACAGGAAACCTTTTTATCATTTGGCATTTGTTACAAAAGCAATAACTTAAAAAACTTTTAACAAGGTTTTAATAATGTATCATATTGAAAATGAAGTCTTGTAGAATTAATAATTCTTATATCTTATTCTTCAACTATTACCTCATTTATGATGGTGAACATCAGCTTAGGATATATCTGGTATTCTTTATTTTAGAAGAATGAAATGAGTTAAAGGGAGACAATAGGCTTTTCTTAATGATACAAATGAGCAATGACATTTTATAAAAGAGCAATTTAATTTATTATATGTGCATTTGAAGTATGTGATGATTAAGTCTTTGTGTGTTTAACTTTTCAGCACAAAGACTTCACCTTAATTCTTGACAACGTGACTTTAAAAGACAATGAAGTATTCATCTTAAGATTTATTTCCCAAAATATTTCAAAGCATCCAACAAAAATGACACAATTGAAACGAAAAGAGCAGTTAAGTGAAATGAATAACAAATGAAATGATATTTAAATCATATTCCAAAATTTATAATATACAAAAGGTGTATTATTAATAAAGGAATTAAAAATTAAATATTTTTGAAATTTTTTAATTAATTTCATTATTAAATAGCAAAATTGTTAAATACCTAAATCCAAAAGTTCTTTTTTAATTAATTTTTGTTTTTAATGCTTGAATGGAAATTTGTTTTTGTTTTAATTACTTTTTTTATCTTCTATTCAAAATGAAAACTTATTATCATAAGTGGTAAAAAAATCCTACAAAGAAATTTATTTTCAACATCACTTAGGGGCTTCATTTTAGTGAACATCATGAACTTCATTTTAGTTATATGTAGGAATAAAGAACAGTTTATATCTTTCATTTTTATCCATATACAGGCATGTTTTTGCATAACATCACTCAAAAACTAATTATTCAAAAGTTTTAAGATAACTATGAAGTTACTTTTCAATAGCCACTCTTCAGTGTTAGTAGCTTCTAGATTAAATATTATAAAAGAATTTTAATGTGAAACCTTATGAATTATTACCACATGAAGCAAGGTAAATAGAAAAATACAAGTATAGTATATAAGAACTCAGAAAAATAATTTTTAATAACATAAGAAGTACGTGGGAAAAAATTAATGATATCGCTTATGAAGAATAATGACATTCCTAAGAATAAAAAAAAAATAAAACATACTGTTTGAAAATGCATTAAAGTGCTTGCTATCTTATTTTAATGGAATATTTAAACAATATTAATGCATTTAATTACATTTTGAATGAAATATTTGAGAAGGAAAATATAACTAAAAACTGTTTTTTTATTATTTATATTTATTTCTTATCAATAAATACTTAGATTTAATCTTCAGCATTAATTATATTGTTTAAATTTTTTATGAAAATTACAAAAAAAGTATTTTTAATAGTTCATTCTATTGTATATATGTATGTGCAATTCTTAATTTCTTAATTCTGTATATATCGTTGAATTATGTTAATTATAATTTAAAAGTACTTTTTACAGAAAAATAAAACTTTGATTATTAATGATATAATACATATTTATTCTTTTTATAATTGATACCTCACATTTAATGACTAGTGCTATTAATAAGAGAGAAAAATAATAACTGCTAGTATTCCGCAAACAAATTATAAATGAAACAGCTTACTTATACACATAATGTCAATATATTTTAAAATTCTAATAAATTTTGGAATAATTTAATTAACATAAACTATTTATAAACAAAAGAAATCATTGTGATTTCTTAAATTTAAAAATGATATTTTAATATGCTCTGGTATTACAAATAATTGCTGTTCTAGATATCTAGTTTTAAAATTTAGCGACACTAGTTGCAAGTATTGTACTCGTTAATATCCTTCAAATTATATCTGTATAATTAAATACAAGGATAAATCAGAATTCAATAAAATCTTAAAACTTTTTATTTTATTTTAAATACCTTATGGTCGGAGAGTCATATTTACTTATTCTGTTAGGGAAATGGGTTCTAGCTGAAAAATAATAAACATCAGAAATACAGTGCATAAATACTTTTGGAAATTAATTTCTCATATATTTGGTTGTTTGTTCTTAGTAAATAATTATTTTGTATTTGCATTTATATAAGTGACAGCCTATATAAGTTTGAGATTATATTTATAAAATTTACTTAGGAGGTTTTTTCAACATTCATACGCGATAGTGAATAAAAATAAAAAAACCACCTTAAATTTATATGTCTATTTTTTTTCTGTAATTCAACAATGTAAATTAGTTTTTGAGCTAAATATAGTTAAAACGGTTCATATTTTAAGTAAGTTTTAATAAATATATTTTTTCCTTTTTATATGGGATTCAAAATGAGCTTAAAGTTAAAAAAATAATGAAATATGATTTAATAGGTTATTTGAAAAAATGATACTGCCCATATCTTATAATAAATGTCTTATAAAGAAAATTTTAATCCATGAAGATATTTTCTTTATTCCAAAAGCAATTCTGTATCAAGTGCTCTGAAAATTTCTTTGAATTCTATGGATCAGTGTGATATCATTTTCATCGTAGCGCTTCTTACTGGAAAATATACTTTTTTTTAAAAAAAAATATATAAAGTTTACCTTACCGTTTCTTTTAACGTTTCTTTATATTATTAAACAACTGAGCATTTTTTTTTATATTTTAAGTTAAACGAAGGCAAAAAATACACAAAAATGTTTTATAAATAAATTAAACATCCAATATTCAAGTTTTTCTTAAAGGCAATTAATTTATGTAGCATAAAAATTCCTTTTTTAAGTTTTTCTTAAAGGCAATTAATATATGTAGCATAAAAATTAAATAAATCAGTATATGAAAAAAGTTTAAAAAATCTTTAGGTAAGTATTTGATTTTATATAGTAAAAAATAAAGTCAAAAGGAAATATATTTTACTTTACTGTAATTTGATGTTTTTTACTTCATTTATTTCAATTAGATTTATTTTCTTTCTCAATAATTTCTTTGTTTATAAAATTTGACTATTAATGTAAAACAATTAAAGCATTTGTACAATTTATTTTGCTTTTATTCCTTTATCATTGTAATTAGACTTCATAAGTTAAAAAAATTAAGCTTATATAATTTTTATTCCCGTGTTATTTATTGGTTAACTAAATTTACTATATGCCGCAGCGGCCGGGTATGGGCTGCCAGCGATATCAATTTAACTGTTGATTATTTTTCGAAACGCAAAAAGACAAGGCATATTATCACGTTTATTTACACAATTGATTGAATCAAGGATCCCGCACTACTTGCTGCAGTAAACATTGACAGGTATGTGCTTGGACATAGGGATTGGACTTAACTATCGCATTGATGTTTGTCATGTAACACGAGGAAATAATACGGATAATTTAAAATGATGAATGAGAATCTATGTTTTTTCATTTAATGAATCACATTAATCTTTTATTTAATGCTTTGGAAAATGCATTTAAACGTCGAATGATGAGTAATACACATATTATTCCAATAATTATATATATATATATATATATATATATATATATATATATATATATATATATATATATATATATATATATATATATATATATATATATATATATATATATATATATATATATATATACATACACAAATTATTGTATTTTTAAAATGGCAGTAAACAAAGCAAATAAAAGCAGTTTAATCATAGAAAATAACAAACTGTATGCCTGACAATTTTTCTTTCCCAGATAAAGTCATACTATGTTTTATTGAATACCAATAATATTAAACAAAAGACAGTATTATGTTATTGACTTTATTTCTTGCTGAAAATCAATCTCCAAAGAAAATTTACTTCAGTGGGTTTATTTTGTAGAATGTGCTATGATTCATTTTTATTTTGTTATATACTTAGTCAATAACAGAAATGAAATGTCATGTGTTTTGATCTTACTGCATGATCTAAATTTTGAAGAATTAAAAAAATATTTGCTCTTAAATTTACACTTAATATTTGTTTTCAAATGATTATATTTGAGAAACAAACAATAACTCTTCAGCTGTGAAATAAAATTTTAAGTTAGAATTATAACGGAATATTTTAAAACAACAAATAAAATATGTGTTTCGGGAATGAAGCTGATGAAAAAATGTATTTTATTTACAGTTTGGTAAAATAAATATTCTGGTATATCAAATATAAATGTTTCAAATAAAAGGAAAGATTACTAAATCTGTAATTCATATCAGAATCTAAATTTCTTCGTCTGCTTACTGAAGTCTTTAAATAAGGTATTGATTTTTACTATTAAGATATTATTGCACATATCATTTTGGATTAGCAGTTTTGCCCAGTGTAATCGATTAATTTCTCTCTATTAAATGAACTATGCTTTGTTACATTTTACTTAATAAGTTTTTCTAAATACTTACTTCTTTCTTTTGCGTGTGTTACCATTTAATTAATTTCATTTTAATTTCTTTACACTTAAATGAATGACTTAAAAACACTCCTCAGTACTTTTGAGGCTAAGTTGTAAGGTAAAAAGTTCATATTTTGATCTATATTTTAATAGTTTCAAAGTTCAGCTCTCACCACTCACTTGGATTCTTGATACTACTAGACAGATAACTTAAAATTTGAAATTTTTTATTAGACATTTGATGCCTCTTTCTTTCAGGAAGAGCTTTCCTTAGGTAGTGGGTCATTGTTACGTGTCTTGAGAGAGAAAACTGGGAAACTCTCAAGCAACTAATCTAACAAATTTGCATGCAGAAGCGCGAAATCAATCGTTCGTTGTTCAACTGTGGCTAGGATAGAACCCGATATCAGTTACTTCAAGATAGTGTTTCTATTAATAGGCGATGTTGACTACAAGCTCTCGAGCATACTGTAGAATTAAGAATTAAACCGAATATGTTTAACGCGATAAATCTTTTATGAACTTGCAATACCAAATTTTCCCCATTTAACATAATTTGAGTTTTATATTATACACACTAATACATATTGTTAATGAAATATTTTATATTTCAACTTGGTACATCTCCATTTAGTACAATTTGCCGAGTTGGTAGCTGAATGGTTAGCGCTCTTGCTTTCGATTCAACAATTCATGTGTTCGAGTCCCATCTTGGGTTTGGATGTTCTTAATGATTCGCAGTTCAATGTAAGCCATCAGTCGCGGTCTAATTAGCCATCGTGCGAAAAAATAACCATTGAGAGACAAACAAACCTTCTAGTACACTATGAAGTCAACTTCAAATCGTCGGTGTTTTTAAAATCATTAGACATAAATAAGCATTTCAATTTGAAACATATATTTCGTATTAACCAAATTTTCGTCTAAAACTATCTAAAAAAACAATTTCGAAAAAAATATAAAATTTCATATTCTCCAGACTCCTTGTATCTATACTTAAAATTAGCATTCTAATGTTGTTCAGTGTCTGCTTTCAAAATTAAAATATACCTCATCAATTATTAAAATGTTTCTCCTGTTATCAAAGTTTGAAATTTATATTAAGTTTTTTAGAAAGTACAAAAAATTATTAAAAACTCTTGTAGCTTTGTTGTATATCAATAAACATCAAAGAATGCATAATTTTAATATTGATCGTTTGTAAATCACTGATTGTGATTACAAATTTAAAAAAAAAATTTCTCAAAATATTATTTTCCAAATGGATATCCTATTTGAAAATATTATTAAAATATTACCTTATAAACAAATTTCATACAATGAAATTGAAACTCCGTTTAACATGGCAAACAATGAGAAAATAAATGTTATAAAGAATTCAGTTTGATTTGCATATTTATGTATAGTAATCTAAGAAATAATTAGAAAAGAAATAATTATTTTTGAGACTTTATATTTTACACAATAAAATGTTTTACGTGTGAATATGAGAGAATACATTTTCTATTATTTGATTGTATGTGTGTGTGTGTGTGCTTTAAAGATAGAAAATCGAATTGGCAGATTCGAATAATTGAGCGGAAATATTTAATACGTTTGAAGCAAATTTGTGGATATGCAAATCAACCACACAGTAAAATTTAAAAACAAATATTTGTTTAGAATTGTTAATTCACGAGATTCGTTTATTCAGTTATTCAAAATCAATTGAGATATTGTGTACAGTTGCTTATTAATTTTTCATTCTCTCAGAAGTAACTGAAATAAACAAAGTGGAAATAGTTAAAGCGAAATAACATTTCTGTGTATTTATAAATCTCGAAAGAAATATGTAAACATATGAAACACGAAAATATTGACCGAAAAATCTTTGAAATTTATTATCTACAATCCATTTAAGAATGATGATAAAAACTTATAAAAGAATGGAATATATATATATATATATATATATATATATATATATATATATATATATATATATATATATATATATATATATATATATATATATATATATATATATATATATATATATATATATATATATATATATATATATATATATATATATATATATATATATATATATATATATATATATATATATATATATATATATATATATATATATATATATTAGATTTCCATTTCTTTATTTTCAAGATGGTTATAATGGTTCCCTTTTCCTGGTTGTTTTCATCAAACAATATTTTTGTCTACCTCTGGGTCTTTGGTTCAAAATTTTCCCGCTTACAATTTCTTTAAAATTTATTTTTCACCTGTGTTTTTAAATGATCCAACCATGTTAAACACTAAGATTTAAGAACTTGAATGACGTTTTCATACTTAATTATATATCTCTGTCATATTAGTGTAAAATAATACTTTGAGGAAAACAAATAAATATCTGATGTATGATCAGTTAATGTAAAATATTGAATTATCTACGTTTCCATGCAGAACAATTATTTAATTCATGTAGCATTAGTTAATTGTGTTTATTTAAATCTTTTTTTAAATTAATTAATAAATGAATTTTTAAAAAATATTGTAATTAGGCTTTTTAGTCAGTCGCTGTCTTCCTGTTGCTTTGTGACAGAAAATTTTTTTATCATAGGAAAAGAACTGAATCTTATCACAGAAGAAAATTGTGATCTTATCATAAAAAAGGACTTAATCTTATCACAGAAAATTAACAGAATCTTATGATAGAAAAAGAATTGATATCTTTTTTGGAAAAAAATAACTGAAACTTTATTCGCTCGGGATAATCACTTATTTTCAGATTTTAACTATGTTAAAACCGGTTTCTAAACAACCTTTTATTAAATCCTATTACTCTTAAAAACCATAGAATTTGCTACAGAATGTTATCATAGTTACATATGTTAATGAATATTCTATTATTTATTTTACAGGAAATACTTAATAGTTACGTTCATCGCAAGCAAACTGCAACCATACTATATAATTTTAAAATTCTCAAAGACAAGTAATAGTTGAGTGAATTGATTTTATATTGCTTCTCACATGATAACAGTATCGGTGATCAAAACAGATTTTCAGTTCAACAGTTTGTGGGTTAGAATCCCACCTCAGATTTGGATGTTTGTATTGGTTTGGAATCCACATTAAAATATAGGTCTCGGTCTAATTATCAAAAATGATCAGAAAATGACCATTGAGCAGTCAATCAACCCACAAACAAAAACAGATTTGCAAGGTGATTAAAACATGTCAAAATTACATTAATGTTCAAATAGCGTAATTAGAAATGGGAACATGTAGAAATTAAAGCTGTGGTACACGAACACTGGGAATAATTGAGAGTAAAATAAATATGTAAAGTTTGACATGAAAGAAATTTTTTTAACGTACATAGGATTTGAAAACAATTCTAGTATCGTATCTTAGTAAATTAAAGTTTATAGCTAAGTTCGGAAACGAAATGAGTGAAAGGATAAAACATTTTAAGAATTTTGTGCGAAAATAAAGAGTGAAGTTGTTGAAAAGGTATTTTGAAACATCACTTTTTCCTGAATAAATAGATATTATGAGATTAATAATATTATTTGTATGAGAGAGAGGGTTCAATGCACAAATCATTTTACCCACTTCCATTATACAAGCTAAAAAACAAAAGATGTCATAAAAATTCTTATTATTTAAATAGCTTAATTTATTATAATATGTAGATTAAATCACACACACATTGTGGTAGAAAAGCAGTTACATATGTAATTAATTGGAAAATTAAGAAATAATTAAGTTTTGTCTTTTTTGATATTTAATCACCTTTTTGAATATGTCAAGGATCTGAGGTTTAAAACAGATTCTTAAACCATTGTCAGGGTCATTTAAAGATGAGAATTTAATCTATGAACTCCTACAGCTGGTTGACTTATAAACCATTGAGCAAAATATAACTGAAGCGACAAAACATGTAAAAATCTTATAAAAAGGGGAAAAAAACAGTATTATAAGTAGAAAAGGAGCTTAGAAATTTTTTAACGCTTCTTCTCAAGAAATGTTTGCGTATTACACTGTTTATGAACAATTGACTATGTTTAACATACATTCCTAATTATACTGAACTTAAAATTATAAATTTTAGTCATTTTTATACAATAAAATACTTGCGAAGAATCCATTGCTTGCTCCGATGATAGCATTAAAGTCATGAGGATTCAAAGATTAAAATTTAAATATCAACAATTTGATTAATAAACAAGCATTCTGTAAAATGTGTCGTAAAATCACCGAAAACAATCCAGAAAAAGACATTTGAAAATGCAATAATAGGGAAAAAGTTTTTTGTTCTACAGATTTATTTTGCAAACGAAAGATAATTCAAACATGACTTGCAGTTCATAATGAACAAAGAACCACTATAAATGAGATGAGAATTCTACCCATGAACAGCTAACTTAGCCTTTCACCCATCACTTTCGTATTTCTTACAAGAAATATAACTTCTTAAGTTTCTTCTTCCTGTATTGAACATCATATTTTAAATGAAAATAAAATATTATTAAATTTATATTTTGAATTTTTTTCCACTCTTTATAGGGAAAGGAATAACACGATGACAGGAATATATTCGTATTCTTATAGTTAGTATAAGTTAAGTTTTATAAAATATTATTTATAAATAATCCTATATCTTTTAATACCTGAAACATATTTTATATAATCTACTCATATTAAAAACGGAAAAAGACGTCATCGTACATCTACTCCAGCGAAAGGAAATACATTATTAATTATGATACGGAAGCTCTTTCCCATAGCGGTATCGATCGGAAGATACACACACAATGACGAGATTAAGATTATTTATATCAATAAAATGTTCTATTCCTGTGCAAGATACTTACACTGTAAAAGACGTAAATCTAGGATCAACTACATATTTTCCCGGGCTGTACATTTAGAGATTGATTTCTGCGGAAAAGATTTTTCTCCGATCAACAATCATAGCCCGACAACGTTATTTTATGATATATGCATTTTTGAGTAAAATGTGTAAGCTTAAATTAATCATACTGATTCATGAACCTTATATGAATAAATAATCATAAATTCCTAATAAATAACATCATTTTGAATCTTGAGATAAAGTAATGGCAGCAATTTATTTTTATTCATTCATATGAATTACGCTTGTCAGTGGCTTACAAGGATGGCCTTTTCATGCGATACATGATAAATAGTTACATGAAATTAATAATATAATTCCTGAATTTTTCTCTCTATATCTATATACTCTCTATATATATATATATATATATATATATATATATATATATATATATATATATATATATATATATATATATATATATATATATATATATATATATATATATATATAATATATATAAAATTCTCGTGTCACAGTTTTCGTTGCCATACTCCTCCGAAACGGCTTGACCGATTTTGATGAAATTTTTTGTGCTTATCCGGTATCTATGAGAATCGGCCAACATCTATTTTTCACCCCCTAAATGTTAGGGGTAGTACAACCCTAAATTTTTATTTTTATTTTTTTGGTTAGTTCTGTAAGTTCCTAATAGATGGCGGTTTAGCATCTAAGTTGCACAGGTATTCGGCAGATGGCGACGTGTTTATTTTCTAGATTTACCATCTTCGAGAAAATTATCGTGCGCGCGCAAGCGCGTGGTTAAATATAGAATTTACATATATTTTCATGATGTATAATGATACTATAACAATTTTTCGTGAATCATTTTCATAATTATACTTTGTATTGTGTTATTATTGTGCAGTATTCAGTTTGAATATTTTTAATATTATAAATAGTAAAATAAAATTTTATTTATTACTGTTTTTCTCTACTAATTTTCATACCACCTCGAAAATATGTAAGTATTTCTTGATAGGCTTTTATTATTTTTTATTTTTATTTTATAATTTGATAATTATTAATTTATTCAGTAGAACATTTTGATCTAATTTATTTATTCAAATGATAAATTCTTTTAATTTTTTTTATTTCAGTATAATGCCACGGAAAAAATTTTTAGTTTTAATATAATTTAAAATTAAAATAATAATAGTTCGATGTCAATGTTATCTACCTCATTTATAACAATTTATTTTTAGATGTCTTTAATTTATATAGTATATTTTATAAGTAAGTCACTGATTACAAACTATAATTTAATATAAGATGAATAAAATGTAAATTCAGAAAGTATATGTTGATTTGTGCTTAATTTCAAAATTTCGATACTTTACCTATTACTATTAAATTTTGGTGAAACGTTTTATTTTTAATCTCCTATGAATGAACCTATTCTAAATTTTTTTAGAAAATATTAATTTGATTGAACCCAAAAATTAGTAAAAAATTGATTCAATGTATTTTAAAAACTCAGCCACTGCAACACGCGTGGCTGGGTCAGCTTATATATATATATATATATATATATATATATATATATATATATATATATATATACATATAACTAGTTAAAGCTAAAATCTATTAATTACTAGTTAATGTTTTCTCCGTCTTATATGCAGGCATAAAATTAATGACAGAGTTCCTCAGAAAGACGGATCATTTTACATTTTAGGTCGCAGTCGAATTAGTTTTGAGTCGTATAAAATGACCACGGATCTTTGGTTGGTTGGATTTTGCGGTGCAAGATCCAAAAACGGGCAAACTCAGCCAAAAATGATCACAGAAGGACATATCAAAGAAATCCATGATCTGCTTACCATTGTTGAATAATTTATTTATCATTTCTTCTCACTCTAGTGAAATTTATAAAATATAAAAATTATACTCTCTCTGGCTTACTTATTTTTCTCACATAGACTTTTTAAAGCATTGCAATAATTTTATAAGTATTTAGTTCCACAGTCAAAGTTGGTTTTTCTAATTTTTTGTAAAATTAAGCTAATTAGTATTTTTCGAATTAAAAAAAATACAATTATATTAAATATAAACTAAAATAAATTACATTTACAACTATTAATAGATATAAACATGTTTTTATAGTTAAAAACATTTAAAAAATTGCATACATAATATATAAATAACTCATATACATTACTTAAAATTGTAATCGATTATTTAATTTCGATCTTATCATAGGAAAAGTGTAAAGAATTAGCGTGGTTTAATGTATTATATAAATACTTCCACTTTTAAAATCTTGATTAAGGTTTTTTGCAGATCTATTAAATATTAAAAAAAGCACTATCTTTTCCCAAAGTACACAAAGTGTTGAGATTCAGAAAAAATCTTCACACACTGTTTTAAATACTTATTGATTATTAATAGGAACTTTACCACCGAATTAATCTAAAGTAAATCATTTGCTTAGGTAAAACAAAACCTTTTTTCCATAAACATAAAAGTATTATATTTTAAAAAGAATTTTGATGTGGCATTGAAATGGGGAATTATTTCTTATATTAACGCTTAATTTAATATTTTGCAAAGAAACTCAGAATCATGGAATTCAGATATTTATAACACTTAATTTCGTTTTCCCAACGTAATTTTAGTTAAATATTGTTGATGGAAACATGCTTTAGGTAAATTTCTGAACAGTGTTTAATAATTTTCCTCTATGGTAATGAAATATTAGCAACACATAATCATAATTCGTATATTCATCTAGTAGATTCGAAGTAAAGACGCTATACAGTAATGCGACAGTGAAAAATTTTCCTTAAGCTAAAAGATTTTCTAACTTATATTAGTTATTAAAAGTTGTGGAAATTATAATTTGGTATTTCTGGTTATAGGGGGTATAATCTCTTCAAATGACTAGTCTATGAAACATAAAACTTTTAAAAGAGAAAAAAAGCATTCTACACAATTTCTCTCTGTATATATATATATATATATATATATATATATATATATATATATATATATATATATATATATATATATATATATATATATATATATATATATATATATATATATATATATATATATAAGTAATGCTATATTAATATGCGATTGGCAAAAGAATTGAGGCAATCTACTTAAAAATAAAACTGATTTGAAATGGTTGTTATAAGGCAAAGTTGCTTGGTATGAAATAAACGCATTTATCATTATAAGTATTGTCAAAATATGTATGGTTAAAAATTTAAATAGGTTTAAAAGGCAGACAATTCTAAAATCAGAATTCAGAATTTCTAAAATGCAAACTCTGAGGATTTCTGAACAACTCTGGTTGTAAAATCCCGGAGAGAGAGACACATACACCAGCAACGGATGGACAATGACCCAAGAAATTGTAGCTGAGTTCAATCCAGATGCATCATAAATCCTACTTTATCGAACAATGGATTGAAATTTGCAAATAATGAAATTTAAGATCAAGATACCAGCAAGAAGTCTCTTGATAAAACAGGAAAAAATAAACATTTGAGGTGGTATTAAAAATGACCAAATTTGTCAAAAGTAATCAAGATCAGTCATCTAGAGACAGGCAATCTCGTTTGATAATTCTCGTTCTCTTACTCTATTATGTAGATAGTAAAATCAGAATATCAATTAAAATATGGATTCTTATACTTTTCCAAGAAATTAACAATTTTTTAGACAATTCGAAGTAAAAATATATCAAGAAATATTATATGGAATGTGCCCGTATAATTTGATGAAAAAATTCAGAGAGAGAGATGGGCACATTTTACATCAAAAATGTTGCTGACCACATAAATTTGCTTACGTCAATTATATCTATTATATAGATTCTTTCTTTCTCTTGCACAATACATTTTCCCACCATGCTAAACCAATTATAAATGAACTCAAGAAAAAAATCTCTGTTAACTTATTCTCATGGCCAGTTCGATCTCCTGGTATTAATTTTATTATGGTGTTAATATTCTTATGATATATTATAATCAAAGAACGAATGCAAAAGATCACTTGAAATCTTGGATATATTTCTATTGTTTTAATAGACGATAATGCACGTCCCCATAGAGCTGACATCGTCGATGATTACCTGGAGAGTGAAGGGAATGCGCGTTTGGCGTGGCCAGCATATTCTCCCGAAATTAATCCCATTGAAAATCTTTGATTTGCTCTCGGCCTTGCTGTATCTTCACGTTTCCCACCTACAGCCACTCTTATTGAGCTGGAAACTGCTCTACAAGAAGAATGGTTATTGCTTAATTATGCGGTGGTTGACCACTTAATTGAAAGAATGGTAACAAGGTGTAAACTTCGAATACAGATGAGGGGGGATCACATACCCTATTAATGTCCTTTTTCATTTTATACTGTTTATTTTCACTTTATACATAATTTTGTTTAAATCTCCAGTTTATCATTATCAGACAACTTACAAGAATGTAGTACTGTTTTTCTTTTTGTATATAATTATTGATTTTATTTTATACATAAATATATATGCTACTTTCCTGCCGAATTTTGTGTCAATCAAAGCAGTATTTGTTGAGTTTTTAGCATTTTACATCTTCGTGCTTAATTTTTGGAAGTGTGACTGCATATATATAATACACTACTGGCCATTAAAATTGCTACACCAGGAAAGCGGCACACCACACACGTGAAATTTGCATGACAGGTAGAACTTGCTGTGATATGCAAATGATTAGATTTTCAGCTCATTCATACAAAGCAGGCGACATCTACAATATGTATAAAACCAGAGATTTGGCAACAGTTTTCTCATTTTCAATTTCCGTTTCAACGTTGTTTTCAACAAAGAAAGATGTTGTAATGCCTCGTGTAAGAAGAAGAAATGCCTATCACCATGTGTCTGACTTTGATCGAGGAAGGATTATAGCCTACCGGGATGACGGTTTATCGTACCGCAATATTGCTGCTCGCGTTGGTTGAGACCCCATGATTGGTTAGCAGAATATGGAATCGATGGGTTCAGGACAATCATACGGAACGTCATGCAAGATCTCAGCGACAACCCATCACTAACAGCAGAGAAGACAGACACCTTATCCGCATGGTCACAAGGGATCGTACAGCCACGTCACGAACCCTGAGTCGAGAAATGGAGTCATTTGCAAGGCAACAAGTTTCTGCTGGAACAGTTCGACGACGTTTCCAGCAGCATGGATTGTCTGCTCGGCGACCATGGCTTCGCCTACCATTGACGCTGCGTCACAGACAGGAGTGCCTTCAATGGTGTGATCAGCGACGAACCTGGATGCGGGAATGGCATCACGTCATCTTTATAGATGAATAGAGGTTCTGTATACAGGACCATGATGGCTGCATCCGTGTTTGGAGGCATCGTGGAGAACGCGCATTGCCAACTTGCATTGGACATCGCCATACTGGCCCATCTGCTGAAGTCATGGTATGGGGTGCCATTGGATACACGTCTCGATCACCTCTTGTTCGCATTACCGGCACTTTGAACAGCAACCGTTACATTTCCGATGTGTTAAGGCTCTGCGATGTGCTCTGCCCTATCTTCGAAGGCCTCCCTAATGCTTTGTTTCAACAGGATAATGCACGACCGCATGTTGCCCGTACTCTTCTGAATTTCCTTGATACAGAACAGGTTCGACTGTTACCCTGGCCAGCACGTTCTCCTGATCTGTCACCAATTGAGAACGTGTGGTGAATGGTTGCCGAGCGATTGGCACGCCATTACTCACCATCCACAACTGTCGATGAACTGTGGCATAGTGTTGAAGCTGCATGGACTGAGATCCCCGTACATGCCATACAATCTCTGTTTGACTCCATGCCTAGGTGGATAATTGCTGTTATTGCAGCCAGAGGTAGCTGCTCTTGGTACTGATTTCTCAAGATCTGTACATCCTAATTTCCTGTAAATCTAATCACTTGTTCTTTCCACTACAATGTGTGTGTCCAATAAATATAGTTTTGTAATTTGCATTCCTTCTTGGTGTAGCAATTTTAATGGCCTGTAGTGTATATATATATATATATATATATATATATATATATATATATATATATATATATATATATATATATATATATATGTATGTACGTATATATATATATATGATTGCGTGTATGCATATATGTGTATTGTATCCCTATAGACGTAAAATTGAAAAGAAAACATGTTTTTAATTTGTTTTGCAATATACATCTTTTAATTTCTCCAATTCAAACCAAGATTTGTTGAAATATAGGGGTACAAAATAAATGTATTGGGATTATACAAAATTTTTATATTTAAAAATGCTATTCTCTCCGGTGAAATCCAGATAAAAGAAAAACGAAATATTTTAATATTCAATACAAACAATCTACAGATATTAAAAACGCAAAAAAAGATTTAAAAATATTAAACTCACATTTCAATGAAACAATTTTGCCACTAAAATAGCTCTTTCCAGTATATAAGAATCAAAAACTATTTGAGATGGATAAGAATCTAAAATAATTTAAGAATGATAGGAATGGAAAACAATATCAAAATGATAGGAATTGAAAAGATTTCTGAATAAGATGAAATGCAATATCTATGAAAATCCAAAATTTTCTCCTGTTATACAAATACAAAGCTCATAAAAAATATAGAAATAAGTACTATTTCATATGGTAAGTCTCTATTCTAAGAAATGTAAAAAAATATTTTAATATGATTTTAATACATATATATCTTTCCTCCAGCAGCAATAATACTGTAAGCAAATTTGAATTCTCTTATATAAGTATCTGAGAACAAATACTGCTACCCATAAAATGTACTATGTTACATGAGGGTATTGTATGTTATCAATGTTAAAAATATTTGCTTGTCGATAAAGAATTATTTTTTCTAGGAATCACATTGAAAAACTTTTGATACTAGGTTTATAAAAGGATCATATTTAGTATTCATTTTGATCAGAAGGACTTTGAAGCAATTTAAACATATGTACATGGATTAAAACAGTAAAATTTTATAAAAATTATAAACCCTGCTGTGGTGTTTTATAAGGCCACACATTTTTTTAATTGTAACGTCGTGGGCTAGCCCCCAACGTTTGGTGAACAAAGTGAGATTAATTTTTGTTTTGTAAAAAGGTCTGTTTGGGTAAATTCTTGGGAAATATCCTGGTTCAGACAAATATCTATGATAAAGTTCTATTGAAGAGCAATACACTATCAAAAATCAAAACGTTTAGCTGCTGAGCTATAAACAATAAAATGTCACATAGAAACGATGAGAAAAATAATTAATAAATCCAAAAAATATCTAAAGTATGGAAATATGTGTCATCATCAACAATTTGAAATATTTTGCACTGAATAGGACATATCTTATCTTGGAATGTTTATAAGAAACTGCAGTTGCTATGGTTTCGTGTACATGACAAAAAATATAGATGGAGACTAAATAGTTGCCATGTATCAGCTGAAACATTCTGATATTTCAATCTCTATGTTTTGAGTATTTTTTGAATTGATGTTTTCAAAAAACCTTGTGCAAGAAAAAAGTGAACACCTTGGTTAAGCTCTGAAGAATCCGAACTCCGAAGAACTTTATCAGTAACTGTCAGTATTAGAACAAATGAAATAACACCAGCATGGAGTAAAGAAGTACATTTAAATCTTCAACTTCAAGATCAAGAACCTACTTCTATGGAGCATAAAGAACGTTTTAAATATGCAAAGACACAGTATGTAGTCATTCTAAATTTATTCAATATTGACGCGTATTAAAAAAAGAGGGTTAATGCGCAAACCGTAAAGCTAAGAAAGAAACTAGTGTCAGTGAACAAGAAACTAATAATTAAATGAAATCTTACGGAGCTGAATACCTAGAGATTTTTTCTAATTACTTAAATACTATTATCCAATAATGGTTTTCTTTCATAGATTCCCTCTCTTAAAACGATAATTATACCTGTCAAGTTCTAAGCCTATATATTGTTTGAAAAATTTGAAAGTGAACTCTGATTTGGTCCTTAAAGTTTCTTAAATTCAACATTAGAGGACAATCATAGTCTTAGGAAAATATTGGTAAAACTGATATCATCCACAAATATATTCTCCGAGAACTTATGCAATATCATACAAAATAACATTGCTTATATTGGCCAATATCTAAGATCTTCATTATATTATGTCACCGTATAGTGGATTGCAAAATTGCTTGGAGGTATTGCAAGGTTGGATCTTATGAATACCGAAAGTATAATATCGAAGTATAGTATATATAGTACGAAAATATAGTATATATATTCTTTTATACATACCGAAAGTATATATAAAAGAATTTTCATCAAATTATCATGTTTTGAGTGAGGAAACCAGAAAAGCATTAAGTCCCTACGTTTACAAATTTGCTTGCAGTAAGCAGAAAATCACAACATTTATTTCCCATTGTTCAACAGTAGTTGGGATCAAAGTTTAATCTTCAGTCATCAAAGCTCAACAGTCCTGGTATTCAACTACAATATGGCCCACACTACCCCCATTGTTCAACAGCAGCTGGGATCCAACTCTAGGTATTTAGTCCTGCGAGCATAACATTTTTAATATTAAACTATGTATATAACATGCTGCCTGCACGACACCATATTAACGGAAGAGTTTATTTCTTTATTTTTAAGTATAAGTTATTAACTCATAGTTGCGTATAGCTCACAGCTGTATGATCACAAAACCATTCAGGTAATTTGCATGATATTTTAGGCTATCATAAAAACTAAAATCCTAAAAAAGTGATTCTTTTGCATGGAAACAACGAAAAATGTTTCTGATATATTTAACAGGAATTAGTGTCTCTTTAAACTAATTATTTAATTTCTAAATTTCGTAATTACTCTATAGAAATTTTAAATAATGTACTTTCCATATTAATATTTTGAGGACAAATTTTTATAAAATTCAAAGTGAGTATTCAGAAAAGGCTACCGATTTTGGAATTTGCAAATACGTCTTAAGTTACAAATAGTAACTTAAAGAGTTTATTTTTCAATTAGGAAATAAATGAACATTTTTGTTACAAACTGTATAAATGTTTTTTTAGCATTGAACTAAAAATGTCCAGAAAGTTAGTTAAAATAAACATAGCTAAATTACTCATTAAAGAAACTCTTTTCTAGATATCTAGAATATTTATACTTTGAGGAAAGAGATCTTTATGATCATTTTCTGAATGTGCATGAAATGTCACCAAATCTTTACAACATGAATGTAAGTATTTCTCTCAGTTAACTATAGTTTAAGTAAACTTTTAAAATATACTTGTTAAATTTTATAAATATTTCTTGATAAATTTTCATGAAAAATGTATCATGACATAGCTTGGGAAGTTCAAAATATAATTCATAATAGAAAATGAGCAGACGTGTCGGTATAATATTCTTCAGAATATGATAAATATTGTGCATACGTGTTTATCTTCTTCAACTTGTCAATTGCTTGTCACCTTCGACTTTACTCAACTTCGTCCCCAATTTATTCCAGAATTTTGTTCTCAATAATTTACATTCTTTCATAGCATTGC
Organism: Latrodectus hesperus; assembly: GCA_037975125.1. NCBI lineage: Eukaryota > Metazoa > Arthropoda > Arachnida > Araneae > Theridiidae > Latrodectus > Latrodectus hesperus. The sequence goes on from CM075859.1 coordinate 12,544,440, forward strand.
ATATGCTTTTTCAAATAACTGAATCTTTCAATAATATGACATTGTAGGATACCATTTTAGAGATTGGGGAATCGTTTTTAACAGCTAATGTATTTTTTTCTTCATTTTCAAAAGCACTGAAAGGATATGAGACTTGAAAGTGATAAGAAAATCTTTGCAAATTAGTTTACTGCAAATTTAAGTTCTGAATCCTCCCACAAGTTTGGTTTAAATATCTCACAGAAGAAAAATCTGAAAAATTTGCAATTCAAAATTTAATTCATAATCTTATGAAGAAGAAATTTCCTACCCTCATTTCCCACTTATTTTCAATATTCATATGAAGATTGTATTTTCTAAGAGACAATATATCTAGTTTAAATATATTTCAAAAAAGAAAACACAAAAAATTTGGCAGCTTTAAACTTAATATATACTTTTGTAAAGCAGAGAAATTTTCTATCCTCTTTCATCAGTTATTTTCTATTTGTGTGTGAATAAGCAATTTAAGTAGTGTAAAAATTAACTATACAACACAGTTTCCTATTTTTGGCTTATTGGCAAAATCGTTGTATAATGCTTTTAGAAATCGCTGGAAAAAAGGGATCCCATTAGAATATAGTAAACAAGTGAACTTCTTAGTAGTCATCTTAACTGATATTTCCAAATAAAGCAGAAATGTCATATCCATTTCTCATTGTTCAGATGTCGGCTTAAGAATTTAAGTTAAGAATTGACTTCTTAGAGGAATTGACTTAAGAATTGACTAATTCTTAATTCTACAAAATTGAATTCAGAAACATTTTTTTCGAAAAACTTTTTTCAACTAAATTAGAAATACTAATGATTTCAAAATTTTTCCTTATTTTCTAAAATAAGAAAATATTTCTTTTAATGATTTATATATTTATAAAGCTTGTCCTTCAATCGAAAATGTCTAAAGTTGGAATTTGCCTTCTACTGAACAATAAGAACCCATAAAATTCTGAAAACTGTTTTTGTTCGAAACTTAATATTTTTCCTAACAATCTTTAACAGTAAATATATTTTTTGTTATAGATTTATTAAATGAATGTGAGAAATATAATATTACTTGGCTTAAATTTGAGTAAATGCTTATTGTTAGATTTCTATTTTTTTCATTCCTTTTACCAAAGTTCAAAACAATTAGGGACGCAGTTAAAGTAGAAATGTATGAAACTCAAGATCTTTGAAAAGTATTTTTTTCCAATGTAAATAAAAATAAGAATATTTTTTTGAAACTTGAGATAAATTCTCTAAAAGAAATATTATTTATATTTTAAATTCTTAAAAGAGAAATACAATAAATTATATTATTTCCTGTATTTTCTTATAAATAACATCTCTGAACTTTTCTTTTCTTAGAAAACAAGCTCTCACTCTCCCTTCTTTACTTTTTCCCAATTTATTTCTATAAAAATGAAGTAAATTTCGGTGTAATGGTAAATAAAATGGTGATTTTATTTTTTACATTAATTATAGAAAGAAAACAATTACCACTAACAAAGCTTATACGAAAAATAAAAATTTAGAGGAATGTTTTATTTTTATACCATTTATATATAAATAAAATGATTTGAAAAAATACAATTTTTGGATGATTCCTTGTTTTGAAACCAATTTATCCTTTGATGAATGCGGAGAATGAACGGAATTCTAAAATTAATGACATTCATTATACAAAATAGCTTTGCAAGTAATTTAATTTCCGGATAATCTAATATATTAGTATGATTTTGATTAGAAACTACTGAATTGGTTTTTCCGATTTATTACAATGCTCTGTTTACAAAGACTACTTTCCTTGAATCCTAAACGGATATAATCGCTTCATTTAAGTTCTCACTATCTAACAAAATTAGCTTATATTTTGACTTGTTTTGATCACAGCTGGTTTGAAATGAAAGCTAATATTATTCATTTTCTTATTATTTCGTTTAAAAAAAGGATCTGAAAAGATAAACTTGCCCAAACTATTGCAACCCTGCTCTCAAACAAAGGTTGCATTCTTAGAATCTCAGATTAAATCCGTTTTTGCTTATTAGTGCTTTACAAAATAAATCTGTTTCCATCTCAGTTGGTCTAGAGTTATAGACATAACTAATGTTCTCATTAGAGTTTGGTAATAAAATATTGGATTTGAAAAAAGTTTTTCTTATTTATTGCAGTTCTGGTTACACAAATGCTGAGTTTTCAGAGTCCCAAGTAAATAATTGTTATAATTTTAATTCTTACTTGTCTAAAAAATACTTGCACTTTGACTTATTCCTATTGCAAATATATTATCAAGAGTTACAAATGATATATCACTCATGTTGTCATCATTTTGAATATAAAATATTTAAAAAAATAGGTTTTTCCGTTTTAGGTTAAGTTAAAAAAATAAGTCCTGCTTACAGATAAAGCTGTATTTTTTTAGTCTCCGTCGTTATTTCTGATATACTTTGACTTGCTTTCATTGCAGATAGTAAAGAGTAACAGAACAAAATATTATTTATAAGGAAAACAATTTGTATTTCGAAATAAAATTGATTTCTTATAGCCAGGATAAATAGGCAGCTAACAATTACAGAAAACTAAAAGTTTTATCAAATTAATCAGAATAGTACATTCAATCCTACAAAAAAAACTTTAAAGTTTTTTGTATAATTTCATTATGGTGTTATTTTAAGACACTAAATATAGTACGAAAAAATGTATAGACACTGCCCAAAAAAGTTAAATGATATTGTAAGTCTCTGTTAAAACAACGGTCTAAACGTTTTTTTTCGCATAAAATGGAAGAAAAATCATAAATGCAATTTTTTCTCATTTCCAAACTTCGCTGTATGCAAATTTTGAATTTGATGTCTATGACGACGCTTTAGAGGCAGCGAATAAAATATAGCTTTCAGTTTAATGTAAAAAGAAGCGGAAAAGAATAATCGACAGTAAGAGCATTGTTTCGATGAGTGCTATATTTCAACGAAGTCATTTAACTGAATTAGAAGTGTACAGAATTGTTGGCTGGTTAGAGGGAATCCAAACGTATTTCAAAGTAAGAAGCATATGGAGTTTCACCAAGTGTGATTCAGGATTTGGAACCATTTTTGGAGATTAGAAATGCTGGCATAAGAACAGACCAAACTGCAGGCCTAACATTAGATAGACGTACTAAAAAGATAATTTGACGTACAAGGAAGAGAATTGAATTATTGAATTTGACGCCAAGGAAGAGCTTTATTTAACGCAATGGCTCGGAGACACCGAAAAATGAATGCCTCTCTTCTTCAACAACATCTTTACTCGGCTACTGATACTACTGTTTCAACGCAAGCTGTCTGAAATCACCTTCACGCAGTAGAGATGTATGCTCATCGACCAATGGTGTTTGTTACGTTAACAACAAAGTACCTTCGGGCATGCATGAAGTGGGCAATAGAAAATGTGGACTGAAGAAGAAATGAATGGGTCAATATTTTTTCTTTGACGAGTCCTATTTTTCGCTTTATCCTGATAATAGTTATTATATCGAGGGAAAGAGGCACTAGAAACAATCCTGTTTTCGTCCAAGTGTCAGATTTGGTGGAGGAGGAGTGATATCCTAAACTGGAATCTCCATTCATATGAGCACCGATATCCATGTCATTCAAAATTGAGCGCTGTCTGGTCACCAGTAGGTATGATATCCTCAGGCCTATTATAGTCCATTACTCTACAGCAATTAGAGATGACTTCAGACTTCATGTTAATATGCAACAATTGTAGGCCATATCGTGCTAACTTGGGGAATGATTTTCTTTTGGAGGAAGGAGTCATGTGAATGGAGTGGCCAGCATATTTTTCAAGTATGAACATGTAGAGCATGTTTGAGACATTCACGGCCTACTACCTCCCACAAATGTTCTAAGAACTGAAAAAAGCTCTTCTGGAGGGATTGGAAAAACACTCCAGCCCTTCATTAATAGCCTCATTGACTCGATGCTTCAAAGGTGTTCAACGTTGCTGTCCGTCCAGAAAAATTATCCCGATACATATTTATTTTAAAGAAACACCTTTTTTATTTGCATAATTTGCGTTTTTTCCTTTTGTTCTCAAATGCTAAAGAAAGCACTTTTTTGTCAAACACAAGTGCCATTTTTCTCTCATCTAGTTTACTAAGTTGGTTAGTAATGTATCAATCAACCATGTATTGTATTAAATAATGGATAATGATGAAGGTCTATCCAAATACTTAAATTGTTCGCAAAATTCAAGATTTGAGCTTGAAGCACCTTAATTACACAATTTGAAGTGATCACTTAGTGCATGTATTCAGAAATATCCACATATAAATATGAAATAAATATAGATTAAATTTTATCAGGTTCCCTTCTACAAGCTTGCATAAGATCCTGCTAATTAATTATGTCCATGTTTTTGCGGTTTTTCCATATAACAAAATCTCATTAAAGCAAGTTTTCCCTGGTAATTAAGATCAAATAAGTTTGTTCATAATTCCGGGAGAAATGGCTGCTTCCTTAAGGGGGTTGCTACAGAGGGACAGTAATTAGTCTTCTGCCGTTAATCCCGAAAAAGCTGACCTATAGATATTTTCTTAAGACTCCTCATTTAAAGTGAGCGGTTGGTTGGCTGGCATTATATATAAATTTAATGCTTTTTTTGTTGGTGAAAATAAGTAAATTGGACTTAGAATTAAGCAATATATAATGGAAGAAAGAAGCTGCAATGAGTCATTTTAAGTACAATGTTTACTGAAAATTGATAGAATTTCAGAGAATCTTTACAATAATGCACTAAATATTATTAAATTGGGAATGTATGAAACAAACTGTTTCCTCCTCATTACTCTAATTATTCATTAAAATCCTACTCTAAAAGTTCATTAAAATTCTAATATTAGATCTGATTCAATCATTAACGAAAACAAAAGTCGCAAATCCTAACAAAGTATTGCGACTTTATGAACCCTTCACATATATTCGTGTATCTTGTACAATTTGCTAAAAGAATTTTAACATTTACTTATATTTATTTTAAACATTTTAACAAATTTTTGGACAATCTGAAGTATATTCTCTATAATGTAATGCTTTTATAAGGTTTTAATCAAATAAATATTCAGTTAACAAATTTTTCTTTTAATTAATGAAGTATTGTTTTTTTTTCTTTATGAACAATAAGAAAATTACTAAACCACATTCTTATTGAAATGAATCTTATACATAGAAAATTTTAGAATACATACGTTTGTGCAAAATTTTGATGAAATTTAATTAAGGAAGGGAAAGTATTTAATAATCTAACCGAGGATCTTAGATGAATTGAATAAGTTTTCGCAAAACTTATTTCTGGTATCGAAAAAAAGAGACTTCTATGTCTTGTTTTTTCGAGTGATGAAGTCATATCAAACGGTGAATTAAAAGCAAATTTGTGATTGTGAGTCATTAGCAGCAAAATTTATCAGCATATTTATGAAAAAGTTATTATTCATAAATATTTAGGGATTTTCTAAATATTTATGAAACCTTTACAAAGTCAAAGATTGTGGTTGATATTATCAATATAATTTATAAAACTCTTGAAGATATTTTCAAAATTTTCTAATGATTTTTAGTTTCTTAAATAATATATAGGTAAAGTCAGTTTCATTAGAATGAAGAGATTGGTTACAAACACAGTTTAAACAATTGAGATTTATTATCGGTTTCAAATAATTCAGTAGGATTCAAATAATTCACGTCTACGCAATATGAAATAGTCTACGCAATATACGTCTACGCAATATGAAAGATAGTCTACGCAATATGAAATATTGCGTAGACTATTAATACATAATTCTAATCGTGGAAATTTTTGTGAACAACGATAGTACAAATGTAATGTCCTATTTCAAAAAGGGTAAATTTAGTCTCTTTAACAAAAATAGTTTTAAATCTAAGTTTTTCTTTAAGTATTGCACAAATAAACAAAAATGAGATTTTTAAAATTGTTTGAGTTGGTGAAAACTGTATTATGTAAGCCCTCATAGCAATTTACGTGAACTAGTTTTAACACTTTTGACACTTTATATTGGTAAAAATGTTTTTAAATTTTGATCTCTTATTCAAATATTCTGACATAAAACTATTTTTGTGATTGTACAACTTATTACCCAGATGTTTTCGCCTTTGAACCAATCCTGCTATTAAGGCCTATGAAACTAGTTGTTAATGTTTTTACCTTTCACACTAATCCTTCAATCTCTTACTTTTAATAAGTTCACCTAAATGAAAGGAAATCGAAATGTACACTACTGGCCATTAAAATTGCTACACCAAGAAGGAATGCAAATAACAGAACGATATTTATTGGACACACACATTATAGTGGAAAGAACAAGTGCTTAGATTTACAGGAAATTAGAATGTATAGATCTTGAGAAATCAGTACCCAGAGCAGCCACCTCTGGCTGCAATAACAGCATTTATCCACCTAGGCATGGAGTCAAACAGAGATTGTATGGCATGTACGAGGATCTCAGTCCATGCAGCTTCAACACTATGCCACAGTTCATCGACAGTAGTGGATGGTGCGTGATGGCGTGCCAATCGCTCGGCAATATTTGACCACACGTTCTCAATTGGTGACAGATCAGGAGAACGTGCTGGCCAGGGTAACAGTCGAACCTGTTCTGTATCAAGGAAGTTCAGAACAGTACGGGCAACATGCAGTCGTGCATTATCCTGTTGAAACAAAGCATTAGGGAGGCCTTGAAGTTAGGACAGAGCCACGGGCCTTAACACATCGGAAATGTAACGGTTGCTGTTCAAAGTGCCGGTAATGCGAACAAGAGGTGATCGAGACGTGTATCCAAAGGCACCCCATATCGTCACTCCAGCAGATGGGCCAATATAGCGATGTCCAATGCAAGCTGGCAATGCGCGTTCTCCACGATGCCTCCAAACACGGATGCAGCCATCATGGTCCTGTATACAGAACCGAGATTCATCTGTAAAGATGACGTGATGCCATTCCCGCGTCCAGGTTCGTCGCTGATCACACCATTGAAGGCACTTCTGTCTGTGACGCAGCGTCAATGGTAGCCGAAGCCATGGTCGCCGTGCAGACAATCCATACTGCTGCAAACGTCGTTGAACTGTTCGAGCAGAAACTTGTTGCCTTGCAAATGACTCCCTTTCTCGACTCAGGGTTCGTGACGTGGCTGTACGATTCCTTGTGACCATGCGGATAAATGTCTGTCTTCTCTGCAGTTAGTGAGGGGGGGTTGCTGAGATCCTGCATGACGTTCCGTACGATTGTCCTGAACCCATCGATTCCATATTCTGCTAACAGTCATGGGGTCTCGACCGACGTGAGCAGCAATATTGCGGTACGATAAACCGCAATCCCGGTAGCCTATAATCCTTCCTCGATCAAAGTCAGACACGTGCTGATAGGCGCATTTCTTCTTCTTACACGAGGCATTACAACAACTTTCTTTGCCGAAAACAACGTTGAAACGGAAATTGAGTATGAGAAAACTGCTGTCAAATCTCTGGTTTTATACACATTGTAGATGTCGCTACTGTTGCCGGAATTGTATGAATGCGCTGAAAACCTAATCATTTGCATATCACAGCAAGTTCTACCTGTCATGCAAATTTCACGTGTTCACGTGTGTGGTGTGCCGCTTTCCTGGTGTAGCAATTTTAATGGAAAGTAGTGTATTTACAAACCACAATCTGTTTTAAAATTATGAAATCTGAAAAAAAGTAGCTCTTTTCCTCTGTCTGCAAAAAGTTGTTTTAAAAGAACTTATCACACTGTTTTCACTTGTAATATTTTCTTTATCCGTCAGACAGTAAGAATTTAGGTGAAATTTTGCATAGCTAAGAATATTTTTAACATGAAAAAAATTAGTTTTGGAAGTTAGTATTTTGTATGTTTTGAACTTTTAAGGATTTGCATAGTAAAATAATTTCTTCACGTCTCTTTAAAAGAAAATGTAATTTTATTTAAAACTTACATTGTACTTTATATTAAAAATAAATAATTATATATATATATATATATATATATATATATATATATATATATATATATATATATATAATACAAAGTGTATTTTCATCAAAAAAATTTTATAATTAGCAATTATATATTATTGGATATTAATAGATATTTATAAATCAATAAATATATTGAATAATCATATCAGCTCTATTATTTATGTGTAAACACTGACAAAAATTTGCCGTTCTAAGAAAAATTATATACAACTCTGAGCACACACATGATGTAAGTGATTCAAAAGTATATTTTCTTCAAGATGAGCTCAACTTTTGTCTAGGTGTGAATGTTTGTAGTGATTAAAAGAACTAAGAACAGTAATAACATTTATGTGCAAAAAAGTTATATAAAAGTGAACAACTAAGAAATCAATCTTGAAGGAGATATCTTTCATCACAAATACTATCGACGCTAATAATATATCACTCTAATGCTTGTTTGCTTGGTTGAAATTCAATAAACAATTTACATATACAAAGGATAATTCAGCCGAAATCTACCATTTAAAGCCAATTTCAAACATCATTCAAAAACGCAATTTCAATGTGAGTTTCGAACCCACAAATAATTGACCAATAAGCCAGAACACAAACTATTTAGCCATAAGCTTAAATATGCACTATAACTATTCAGCTGGCGTTGTTTTGTGAGAAGAAACGCTTATATTAATTTTTAGGTCATTAATTTTACTAACCTATAATTATATTATATTATATTATAATACTAATAATTATATTATCATAATTTTTAAAATAATAAATTTATTTAATGAATATATCTCTAGGTATATAAGCGAAGAGTTGTTAACTATAATACGAAATGAACTTCACCAAATTCTATATCGCTGAGCTGGTAGCCGAATCGTTAGCGCTCTTGCATCCATTTCAACAGTTCGTGAGTTCGAATCTTACTTTGTGATTGAAGTCGTTCGAAATCCACTTTAAGCCATAGTTCCCGGTTGAATTAGCTTTCGTCTGCGAAAATGGTCATTCAGCGACAAACTAAGTTCTAAGCCAGAATAGGTGGATTCCGAACTCCAAAGACCACTCGTCTTCAAGTTGAGAATTGAACCCATGAAAAACTGGTTTGTAGTTTAGAGCATAAACTACTTACAGACGTTCGCAGAAGTAAGGTAATGCAATCGAAACCATCTGTATTTATCTGCTTTCATCAATTTTTATAGAAAAAGTTTGCTCATCTTTATTATACTGAGAAAAATAAAATGTAATTATTTAAGTCATACATTTTTAATGGATGCATAAAAGAACTGTTATACTAACTACATATTTGACGTAATAATAAGCCTTATTGATTTCTAATTCGGAATAATTATATTCTAGAAACCTATCATAATTGACTACTTAGCGAAGTAATAATTCATAAGATTATAATATCAATGATTTAATGAAGAGCCGAACATTAATGAACACATTATTATTTTTTAAGCTCATATTTCTTTCTGAATAGGTCGAAGAAACTTTTCTCCATGGAAAAAGCTACTTCTTTTATTCACCGTTACTCCGCAGCCCTCAGAGAAATGCATTAAAAGTAAATAAATCACAGGAAACAAAAATAGTATAAATAACACTGCCTGTCACTTCCAAATATCGATCCACCTTTGCTCGAAATCCATAGGAAGAATGAAAATGTTTTTTATTTTGAAAGTAAAGCCCTTCAACTTTCCTGTCTTTGAAAGGCTTACACATGTATATTAGTTTTCAGTATATTTTAAGTAAAATTTTCATAATGCGGAGTAACCATTTCGACGGTAAAGTTCAGAAATACGTAAACACACTTTAGGTAAAAAAATATTCCATTTCTTCAAAACTCGCAAATGCTTAAAAAAAACTTCCTTTCAATGAAATATATTTAAGGAGCTGTAAATGTAAATAAATTTAAAGCTCCTTAAATATATTTCATTGAAATGTAATGTGGTAGACAAATGTAAATATGAAAAGATTTAAACTATTTCCATGTAAGAGTTAATAGCACTTTGTTTATATATGTGTTTTATGTAATTGTAGATACTTTTTTTTAATTTCTTTATGCCTAAATTTACCAATGACTAAAAAAAAAATTAAATTTATCCTAAAATGTCAATGAGCGGAATTTAGTTCAAATACTTAGTCTATATAATATAAGTAACTTTAAATAAATTTAATTAATAAAATTAGAGCTTAAAATAATGTTGTATGACTTAAAATAACTTAGGAATATTATAGGCTGTCAATTTTTCAATTTTTGTGGCATTAGATGCACATTGATGATTAAAGAAAATTAATGCATATTTATGTGAATAAAGAGTTGAAAAATTTTTTGTGTAATTTTAATTGTTGCCTTAAAAATTCATTTGGAAGACGCAAAATTAGCAAATATCAGCTAAATATAAGAGTTATATTAACATATGATAAATTTGAATATGTAAAAATATTACTGTCTTTTACATAAAAACTTAAAAATTGTTTGATCAACAGGTTTTAAGGATAATTGAATAGTAATGTAAGTAATTATGTATATTTATCAATTTTTATTCAAACAATAATATTTATTTTAATAACGCATATTTATAATAAAATAAAACCATTCTAAGTGAAACTTAAAGGTCAATAGATTAAAGAAAGTTGTTTCCTTGTATTCTACGCAATTATATTTTCAAACTTTAAGAGTTAATCTTCATCACACTTAAAAAATTTGAAAACATATTTACTTAAAACTTTACCTTTAAATTAACTCCTTCAGAACATAGTATTTATTAATATTAATGGTACTTACCTTTTACTGAAAAGAATAATTTTCAAGGACTGATTAAAATGAGAAAAATTCAATTTTAGAGTGTATTTTTTATTTTGCACCACGCAATTTATTGAGTATGATTAAAAGTTGAAACACATTAAAAAGCTGAGCAACAAAATTTCAACATTCAATTTATTTATGTTACAATGTATTCTTACTTACATTTATGATGATATTTCTTGATAGTTATAAAATGTGACTTTCAATACAAACCTGTTTACTGAACTTCTTGACTGTAGCTAAATAATTAAATAATATTTGTTTTTCCTGGAATTTTTTAAAAATATTTGCTTTTTATAAAATTTAATTTTAGTCGAAGTTGAAATAACCTTGTTTTATTTTATAGAAAAACTCAATTCTGTGATTAATATGCATTTTTTAATACTTTTGTGGTAAATTAAGCTTTCTTAAAAGAATAAATTACAGTGATTCTCATAATTATTTACAAAATGTGGTATTTTTAAGATTGTATTAAATTAAAATGAGATGCAATCTTAACATTTTTAAGTTTTTTTAGAAATTTTACATTTGCTTAAAGTAAGTTTATTAAAAATGAACATATTTTAAGTAAGAAACCCATTTGCCATTTTAAAACCTTAAAGCAATACCTAAATAGAATGTTTATAAAATATTTAAAATAATTTTCCATAATATGTAAAATAAATATTGCTTAGGAAACTTCTGGTTGATAAATATTTAAATTTATAGAACCATTGACTTAAAAAGAAATATTTTTTATTAAATCGATCTAATATTTAATTTATTATTAAGTTATATTAAATAATGGAAAGTAATTAAAGCTGTTGTATATATGTTAGTTATAATTAGAAAACCATTTTTACTCAAATAATCATCGATTTTTTTTAAACTTAATCATCTTTAGATAAAATTTGCAAAAGCTTCTGAGTATTTAAAATCATTCAAGGTAAAGTTTTAATGAAAAGAATTAAATTGTTTAATTAAACTTAATATTTTTGAAATGTGAGTTTATCACATTTATAAAATTTTTGAAAGTTGTTGCTGTTATTCTTTAAATAAATAATTAATTGCACTCTTATGTTATTTAAATTTACAAGAATAATAATCATTACTAAGATTGTTTTTGTCTAATTAACAATGTTTATATTTATTTTTTCTAAAGTTAAAAGCATCGACTATGAATATTTGTGGATAAACAAACTTATTTTCTATTAAAGGTAAAAGAATTCTACAAATATAAATATGTTACAACATATTTAAGATTAATAGGTGTATTACATTAGGGATATTAATCTATTTCAATTTAGTACAAATCGTTGAAGTGTTTTTAATAAAATTTTCTACTTCAAAATATAAGCTTCTGGGGCATATTGGCCCTGTTATTTATATTCTTTTTCCTGTATGAAGATATAGATTTGAATTTTTAAGCATTTTATCAAGTTTTTACTTTTAACGTATATACTTTTTTCTCAGAGTCTTTTCCAGATATTAATATAGAAACAACATAAATAAAAATTTCATTTTATATTGCTCTATTGCAATAATTAGAAAATTATCTAACGTAAAAAATTATACCTAAAATTTAAGAAAAAATCACAGTTCTTTACCTAAAAACTTAGAAAGAAAGGAATAAAAAGATTAAGACATATCTTTAAAATAAATATACTTTATATTTTAAGGAGCATTTTTAACTTACTTATATTTATCAACCAAAAACATCTCAATGTTTGTCTAAAAGCATTTGTGTTGTAAAATGCAGAACGTTACATTCCTCATGTATTCTGTATTGATGTACGCAAAGAATAATATTAAATATGAATTCATTTTAAAAGAAATGTTTCTTAGATTTCTTTTTGTGATTGATATTAATCATGTGGAAAATTTTTTATTTCGCCTATTACAATTAGAAAGAAATATATTTTGCATATTAAAAATATATAATATATATAATAGTTACCTTTTACAGCATTCAATTTACTGCCCATAACTTGCTTGGCGACGAAGGCAGCCATTTTTATTTTCATCTGAAAATGAAAAATTACAAATATTTTACTTACGATTTCTTACATTATTAGGTTTACATCAATTCTTAATATTTGCTTTCATTTAATTTTGTTCCTTTTATCAATGAAAAAGGAACTACTGTCAGGAATTCGAAATATACCATATTTTATTTTTATATCTCAATCTCTGCAGAATTTAAATTTTACGTTCACGCATTAAATTTCTAAAACAAGTCTTCGAATATAACTGACACAATAAAAGTGATTAGTAAAATTATGTAATTAGTGTTTCACTAATTTTATAGTCTCAAACACAGTATTTGATATAAAAATGTACAAAATTAATAACTTTAAAATACTTTTAAGTCACCCAGCACAAGTTTTAATTAAAGAAAAGGATGCAGTTTAAATTTTACTTGGTTCTGTGACCATTTTGGTATTTATTGATGAATAACTCAAAACAATTTGAAAAGCAACTGAAACTTAGCTCTAACTAAAAATAAAAGAATAATTCAAGTTTCATTGAATCTTTAGGTTATAAGTTTAAAATTAATAAAAAAGATTAATACTTAATTATCGGTGAAGTTATGCTTTTTAATTACGTATAACTTCATATGATTACATATTACACCATTACATATTAATCTTATTGTAAGTATGATTGCGTAATTTTAAAATTTACAAAGGTTGTGTGTGTGTTGTGCTGTGTTGTTTTGTGTGTGTGTGTTGTGTTGTGTGTGTTGTGTTTTGTGTGTGTTGTGTTGTGTTCTGTGTTGTGTGTGTGTGTTATGTTGTTTTGTGTTGTGTGTTTCGGAATGTTTGTTACATTTAATACATATTCATAAATTAGAAGTTTTAACAAGAGAGTTCCATTCTTACAATAACAATACAAATATTTCTTATGATACTTCACCACTTAATTTTTATTTATGCAAACATTTCAAGTCAATTATTTCTTTTATTTATTAAAGAGACTTCAATATTACACAAAACCTAACATTTCCTTGTATTTAATTATTTTAAAACAATTGGTTTTTAATAAGACGTTAGGAGCCAAATTTTTGAATTTTATTAAAAACAAATATTAGGAGTTTTATTTTGTATTTATATATTTCCAATGAATCAGATTTTCATCATTATACGCCTGATCTAGAATAATGAATAAAAGACAATCCAATCAAAAGGAATAAAATTTGCGAATTAATTCTAAGAAATAAATTTGAAAATTTTAAGAAACTTAATTTGGTTGCTTAATACGATCAAAATTGCAAACAGTTTAAAACTATTTAGTATCATTCTTAGAAAATGTTCTATTTGTATATCATTCTTCAAAAATGTTTTATCGCTGTGTCATTTTTTAAAAGGTTTGATCATGGAAATTGTGTTTGCTCACATTTATTTCGATTTGTTGAATAAATATTTTTGATATTACAAGTTAATGAGGAAAATAGGATAAAAACGCTTTTATCAGAGTATATTTCATGAATGAAGAAAAATTTTTTCAATGAAAATTTTCAGAAAAAATTTAATTTCTTATTAGGTTGGTCAAAAGCGATACCCGATGATTTTCTCATACGATACTCGAAATTTCATATGCACAAAATTGAGTGCAAAAATATTTAATGAAAGCATCCGCAACTAGTTATGGATATCCAATTAAAAAGTTTGTTATAGATAGAGCTGAAAATAATTAGTGTTATAGATATCAAAAAAAAGTTGGTTACACATATCTAAAGAATGTAATCTGAGTATTTGGTTATTCTACAAAAGCTAAAAGAAACATTATGTGTTAATAACTTTATTTTAAAGCCCGTATATAAAGACAAAATAATATACTAAACAATATATTTTCAGAGTTATTTAATAACATTATAGTTGGCAACTAAAGATATTACTTAAGTCCATAAGCTTTTCATTCCACAAAATATAAAATATGTTTCGAACTTTTTTCAAAAGTCATGGTGCTTTGAGAACGTAAATTATAAAGACATCTTTTCTTTCTAATGACAAGATTTATGTATTTTTATAGAAAATATAATAGGATACACAGGCAATAATGATAAGGATTGCGAGAAAGCAATTTTTAGCAACATAAATTTCTAGAACAACTAATGGTAAATGCAAAATCTCCTTTATTCAGGAAAAAGATTTACTAGATGGAAGAAACGCTCAGACATTTTAATCATAGGGGTGAAAAGATAAGTATAAATTATTTAAAAAGTTTTAGTTTCATGACATTTTTTCGGCATAGGAATCCATGCTTCTTTTTTAGTATTTACACAAAAATGTAATTTTGTCTACGTAAAGAGAAAATGTAAAATTGAAGAAAAATTAAATTAAATAAAAGCACATGGATGGAAAAGAATAAAATTCACTTTTACTAGACAAGACCCTTTTATTTTTTGTAAAATTTAAAACATAAATTAAAAAAAATATAGTTAGAATTCGATAATGAGAATAAAAAACGTTATATATTACTCTGAGCATTAAAATATTATATTACTAAAACACACACACAAAATATTACAAATTGTACCACATACGTAATAGTTAACTTATAATATTATGATTAATATTGATTGTTATACTTAACAGTAGTTTTGTGTGATTCACAATGGCAATATTTAAAAACAATTTTTTTACCATTTTAAACAATGGAAAACCCAAATTCTAAATTATTTTTATGTTTTTGATTTCCTGAAAAAGGAAAAATTAAACATCTTGAAATCATTCGATTCAGAATTTCCTTTTCTCATCTTCTCAACTAGAACATGAATCTATTTAATAAGCCGAATATTGATGATGGTGAATAATACACTCTAACTGGCATAAAACCAGATACCAACAGTAGCTGGTACCTCTTGCAGTGCGAAGTAAATTACAATCAGAATCAAATACCAATGCATAAATTTATCATCCATTATTATCTGTTATGACGCTTTTCTGGACTCCTTTTCTACACATTTTAATTCTTTTTCAAGCAATCATTGGACTATGTATTTGCATTGTAAGATAAAAACAGTACAATAGGCAATGACTATATATATATATATATATATATATATATATATATATATATATATATATATATATATATATATATATATATATATATTTATATATATATATATAAATATATATATATATATATATATATATATATATATATATATATATATATATATATATATATATATATATATATATATATATATATATATATATATATATATATATATATATATATATATAATATATATATATATATATATATATATATATATATATATATACATATATATATATATATATATATATATATATATATATATATAAATATATATATATATATATATATATATATATATATATATATATATATATATATATATATATATATATATATATATATATATATATATATATATATATATATATATATATATATATATATATATATATATATATATATATATATATATATATATATATGGTGATTTTTGACTGGGTTGAGATTAAAAATCCTACCTTACTTATATACCCTTAATATGCTTTTCATAATATATATATAATATTAATATGCTTAGATAAATTATGAAAAGAATTTACTTTGCTTTTTATTTTTTCATACCAACTAGAAAACCCTAGTTTCTCAGATTGTATAAAACGATATCTTCTAGTATGTCTTGATTATACTACTTTTTACAAGAGTATGATTTGATTGATATCTTTATCTCAGATAGTATTATAAAAAAAATGAATGAAAGAATTAATACATATCTTAAAATTTACCAGCAATTAAAAAATGAATAACTTTGCTTACACCAACATCTCAGGGTTTTATTTAATGAGTTTAAAAGAAGCTAGTTATATTCAGCATCAAATAAAATTAAGGACTGGTAACAGTTTAAATTACATTTCAAACAAGCTCTGCAAAATGTTTTTTGTGATGGGAGATTATAAAGATAAGAAACTAATTAGTAGTGAGGATTTCAGTTTCAATCAAAAAATTATTTATAATAAAATCAGAAAGACGATCATATTTTGTAAAAACTTAAAAATATTATATGAACTGATGAAGTCTGTTTCAGATATTCTATTTCTTGGAATAAAATTTAAAAAGGAAGCTTGTTTTGGAATTCAAGTCTATAAAATAATTATAAGAGATTTTGTTGAAAGTAACTTATTTTTTTCTGAGTAAATTAAGAAAAAAAAGAATTGAAGACATAAATAGAATGTTTTGAATGATTGATAAAGTTTTATATTTTTCAAAATAATTTAAAAAGCTCATCCAAAGAAGCTAAAAGTAGTTTTAAAGGTTTCATTTAATGAAGGATGCAATTTTTGGTTCATCACTTTTAAAAATAATATTTTATTTTTAACACAAATTGGTTAATATATCAAAGCAAGAGCGCGACTAAGAGATTTTTATATTAAGATTACCTTAAAAATTTTTTAGGATGTTCACTTTTGATAAAATATTTATGTTCTCCTTAGATTTTCTTTGTGTGCCAGGAAAGAAGTTTTGCAGAATTAATTTTTAATCCAGAAGAATACGCGCGTAACTAAATTTCCTCTTCTCATCCTTTTATTCAAAGAATCCTAATAAAAGGCTATTAAAATTTAGTACGAGTTATATTCATAAGAAATCAAATTTTGTCTTTGAAAAGATTGATTTAATTTTAATGCATGGAAGTAAGAAAGAATATAATAAATGCTGCTTTTAGTTTACAAATAATAAAAAAATCCTGTAAGGGATAACAAAATCAATATTATTACCATACAAAATAAATTTCCCATGAGAAGCTTTTTGATTAAATCAACGTTTTCAATAATATTCACTAATTTTTAAAATACCAATTAAATCAAAAATAAATAAGCCATGCACATTTATTTTAAAAAATTATTAACTCTCATAAAATTTATAACTTCTTGAGTTCTGTCTTTCAGCAATTTCAGTTAGTCATTATATTCATAATCCTTTATTAATTCCTTAGTTTTCTTTTCCGAATAAACAGTGAATTCTTTAAAATAAAGACTAAACCTGAACAGCAATGAGAATCAAAGTAAATAATAGCAATCAATCAGAAATAAAAATGTAAAAGTCGATAGATTAACTCGATGGATGAAGTGAAGAAAAGAAATAAAAATGTAGCTCAATTATTAAATCAAGCATTTTTTTTTAAAAAAAGTTCGAGCTGAATATTTTTTTTCACAAGAATGTGCATACATTTGATTCGCCTCAGAAGAAGCTAACATAAAATGAGGCTTTTTCAGCAACTTATTTCATCCTCAATCTACTCGGATGATTTGTTTGAAAATATTTTTGAATTTTGTAAAGTATTGTATCAAGATGAAAATTGCAAATAAATTTTTTAATCTCTTCATTTTATAAGAAATAGTATTCAACATATTTGTTGGGCTAAATGTTTTTTTTAAGTATAAATTTGCATTTAATTACATTTAAAAATTAATGTAAAGCGCTTTTTTAAATAACGGCAGACATTGAGCGATTATAACCTTAGTGCCACAACAATGTCGGAAACTGCTATTCTTTTATCGTTTCTCGGTGGGCCTCTATGAATCAAGTCACGGAGGCGAGTAGCATTACCCACGCCATACCACCACAAACCCGTTTATAGGGTGGGCCACTTCGTACATCATACTCAGAAGAAAGGATAGAGAAGTACAGAGAGAAAGAAGCAAGCCGAGATTCGAACCGAGGGCTAATGGCCTAGGAGTCAGGAACGCTAACCCCTCAGCTATTGGTTGGCTTAATGTTAAGATTTTTCAATATCGAATTTATAAAAATTTCAACAAACTCAAGAGATTTACTTTATAATATTTGAAACTTTTCAAAGTATTCCATGAGGACCAAAAATGTAACTCAAGCCAATCTTTTGTTCCATTTATGGAAGTCGTCATCAACTTATTTGTGTGATTAAATATTCATCATATTAAGACCAAGAACATATTTAATTTATTTTAGAAGATATTAATGTGAAATAAGGCTTATCAATGCTTTTTAAAATGCCGTGTCTATTACAATTAATTTTTTAATTATATTTGATATTTTATACAATATTGTAAATAAGGTTCTATTGAATTTTTTAAAGAAATCTTTTTTTCGGAAATTGAATTATATTTATTTTAATATTTGAATAACTCAGTAAATAATAGCTAATATAGATTGATTGAGTTCAGTTTTGTCCGGTGCTGTTAGCTTCAAACAAATTTATTAGACCCGAATCTCTAGGTGTTATTGTCAATTCCAATTCACTAAAGTCAGCTTTGCTCAAGAACTCATTGAATTAAAACTCAAAGTACTTACCCTTCAGACATAAGCTCAGTCTTAATATTGTTATACACATCCTTATATTATAAAAGTACAATATATATTTCCAGTACTTAATTTTTACCTTTTCATAAACGTTTTTTTAGAAATTTAAATATGTTTTTAAGCATTTCCTTTATGAGTGTCCCGCTTGTTGTGAATAGTTCTAACACGATATTACACCAGTTCTGCTCTAATTTAAAATCTATGTTTTAATTTAATTCAAATTTTTAATGTAAAATTTAAAGTTTATTTACATTCTTGAATTGATAAAGATTCTTTAAGTCTGTTAAATTAAGGTTAATTATAAAACTTTTTATTCATAAACTAAGATTTTTCTTCCGATTTACTCTTAATTTCTTAATTTATTTACGTGAAATTAGCTTTTAATTTAAATTTCCTTAGAATGGTTGACTGTTTAATACTTTGCATAAAATAATACATATATTTGTTATTTTTTAATTACTTTACCATGTTAAAATTAATTATAAAGAGAACTGAGCTATATTTGAATGCTGTTGGTTAAACTCTTTCCTTCACAATTCCATAATTATTTATTAATTTAAAATTAAACAAAATTATTAAAATTTATTCTTTAATTTCGTACTCACTACACAAAAGAGAAAAATAACTACTTGATTAAAAAAAGCTGGGAATATTTCGCTATTTTGTTTTGAATATTCACCGTAAAGAGTATTTTAACGAAAGTTTTGATTCTAAATGAACTCGGAGAAACGTGTAGATAAGGAAATTGATTCGCAATAAAAGCTATTTAAATTAAAGACATTTCTTTGATATTTTTTATTACAATTAAAATAATAAGTTACTTAACGGTAAGAGGAAGATATTGTACAATTACTTTCCGCACTCAATTACGGTCTTTAAAAAATCGCAGAGAAAGCTTGACTTGATTATAACATCCTGAAAGGAGAAAAATAGCAATATAATTAAACGAGAATCATTTAAATTTTTATGTGGGTGCTTTGATTTCCCTCTCCAGCCAATTTACTTCAATTTATTGAACTTAATTTAATAGGAAATTAAGCATTTACATTTCATGTTCAGGCTCAATTCCAAAATAATTTTAATATAAATTGAAATGATTTTTCATAACTTAATCAGATTTAATATGTTGGTTATTTAATACAAATAACAGATAAATATTTCATACACAAATAAAGAAATTTAATTAACAGAATAAATAATCAGTTTTAATTAATTAAATTCTATCATTTTTAGCCCTTTAAATTCAATGTAGTTAACTTGAATAGGTTAAAATGGTAGATGAAATTGAATTATAAAAATACATTCTGCTTAGCAAAGAATTTAAGAAAAATTCACGTAGCTTAATCTATGTTTCTTATGTGTTGCAGGTGTTAAAAACAGTTCATTAAAGAAAAATTAACACTCTGGTTTTTTAGTTAAAAAGCTTTTAGATTCGATTCACACCTCAAGTGTGTATATCATGCAGTTATTCTGATTCCACACTTCAAACTGTTGATATTAGTCTAGTTAACCGTTCCTCGTGAGATAAAAATGACAGTCAAACCTTATACACATCATAAAACTACCTAAATGACTTTTATTGATAAAATTGTGGAAATAAAATATTTTATTTTAATTTTTTATTGTAAAAAATCTCTACACTTTATGAAGAGAGAATTTAATATTTTTAAGCAATTATATAAACAGTATAACTATTGTAAGTGGAACTATAAATACTGTAAATGGAATAGTGTGGATGATAAAAGAGATAGTTAAATGCAAATAATAGGAAATAATAAAAGCTAAGCATTTTTATTTCGAGTATTGACTTCTAAAAGAACTGTAAACATTTAATTTTAAATTTCAATTTTTATAATTTATTCTTTATCTAAGCAAATAAAATATTTAAATAAAGAGATTAAAAAATAAAATATGGTTGCTTCAAAAAATGATGAAGAAATGCATTAAAAATATTATATGAAACAAATGACATATTTTACACGTGAAACTTAATCAATGATATTAATATTTATATTCTTAAAGTAAATATTATTCTGAGGGTAAATGTTTTAGCTGTTTTGAGTAAAAATTTTTAAAGAGTAGATTATTTTTTTACGAACATAATGTATTAGTTTTAATTAATATCATATTTTTTCCATTTAGGAACTAATAATTATTATTTGGCTTTAGATTTATTTAAACTAACCACTGATAATCACTAAAAGTTAAGACAATATTTAATTTTTAATGAAAATCAAAATTTTAAAGTTTATTTTCATTCACAGGAAAATTTTACTTAACCTTCTTTTGTTCAAATGAATTGTAAGTTAGGAAAAATCTAGTATGATATTCAGTAATTATTTTTGACTAATTGAAAAATATATTTCTCTCCAGCAACAAAATTGCCATTATAAATTAGTATGTAGCTAAAATATATAAGATTTGCTATTAATATTTTTAAAAATTATTTTTCAACATTACATAGATTTTTGTTTACATGAAAAATTTAATGTTTCAAAATGACTCAAATAAATTTGAATTAGTACCAAAAGTGAAGGTAGTTTAATTTTTCATCATCATTAGAAAGTTATGAATTTCATTCCTATATGGGTTATAATGTTCCTAAATTTATGAATATAATTAAAAAATTTTACATTAATATGTATCATAAACTACGCACCCATGCTAAAAGATCTTTAATTGTTAGTTGATCACAATTAGTTTTCTAATTATAATCTCAAATTAGATTTTTTTCTGATTTGCATTTCAGTTGATCAAGATGAATAATATTTCACAGCATTACGTTGATTAATGTTCAAGTGAAAAAAAATTGCATACTTCAAAATGACTCAAATAAATTTCAGTTATCACAAAAACTGAATACAGTTTGACTTAAAGCATTATTACAGAGTTATAAATTATTCTATAATTTATAATAAATTATGCCATAATGGTTATTTGGTCCTTAAATTAATGAAAATTAGACAGGAAATTTACCATAATATGTTTCCTAAACTACGCAATCATGCAAAAAAATCTTTAGTTGTTAGTTCATTGTTAGTTGCATATTAACTGAGAAACGATTTTATAATTTATCATAAGACAACATAAAATATTTATTCAAATATAAATATTTGTTTTGAATTTGATAATTTTTTATCGCTGAGCCTGTAAAATAATCAATAAAATTATTACAAAAACACGTCTTGCCATTCATAAGATTTTTTACGCATTTTAGTATTTTTAAAAAATTTATTTAATTTTTGCTCATGTCATGCTCATGGAAATCCTATAATCGAGAACACGGTATGAAATCAAACTGGTTCACTTGATTTTTTTTACGTACTTCAGGAAATATAGATTTCTAGCAGCACAATGATTTGTTTTTGAGTTGATTGATGATTTCTAAATTTTAATACCAAAGAAGGGCATTTTCTCTCTTTTATATAGAAAATATGGAAAAGATAGGTTAAATTATTCTAATAATTTTCCAGTTTCCTATTTTAGCCAATTTTTGATGCTAACAAAAGCGAACCATCCTGTAATTTTGAATTATGGTCCAGTGACACGATTGACATCTAAACAAGTATCCACCAAGCCTTCATTTTACAGTAGCATTAGAATTAAAAGCACTGGATTAAAAACTTAAGATAATGGATCCTACCAAAGATTAAAGAGTATAAGCCATCTCAACATAAAGGCCTTTGGCTGGACAACGAGCCTACTATCTTCTAATCAGAAATATGATGTCATTCCTCACTAATCTACCATGGTCCTCTGTTCAATGAATAGGTAAGGAGCAGTCGGGTCTTAAGAGACAGTGGCTACTGTTGTCTAAAGTTAAAATTCTGGTCAAACGTTGTTGACAAGCAAGACATAATTTGTTTTTCAATAACGTTTTGTGTACAAAAATAATTTCAAGCTTCCGCAGCTACCCGGAAAGTGAATTAGTGCATTATAAATTTACTTTTTTATTATTTATTATTAAAACAACATTTATTGTCCTTTAAATATTAACAGTAGACTTCCTATGTTTATGTTATGATCGTAATATGATGATGTTTATAAGTTGATATATATGATAATGTTTGTTTCTCTTCATAGGGCTGGGATTTTATAAAATAAAACGTTTCAGTTTGTATCCGGAACAACTAAAATTTAACTGTAATTAAATTCTAATGTAAAAAAGTGAAAAAACGATCTAGCTATAGAAACACACTAGAGGAAATTGCAAATTGTCTTTTTGATTGTAAAGTCACGCAAAAATTAAAGCGTGTTTAGAAATTATTGGGCCTTGGGCATAGATGTTTATAGTGGTTCGGAATCCACTTTAAACCGTAGGTCCCGGTCTAATTAGCCCTCGTGAGAAAAAAATGACCGTTGAGCGACAAACAAACAAACAGAAATTATTGGGATTTTGTCAAGGAAAGTGAGTGACGATTGTGTTCTGAAGTCATACAAAAATCTTAGATTGCAATTTACTGTTCTAAGGCAAGATTAAGACTGATCCGTCAATATATTCACAGAAAATAAAACTAAAAATTATTTTAACTACTATTTTAGGAAAGACATATTTGAAGAGGGCTGACTCAACAAGCCTTATGACTGGTTTAGTTTTCAATAAAAAGATGGGAGTAATGTTTTCAGAAATTAATAAATTGATAAATATAATTTAAATTACATGAATGGCTTTAAATATTGATAGGAGCTGGTGAGTCATACACCTGTATCAATGATTTTAAAAAGGATCTTTTAAAGGCAAAATCAAGTAGAATAACAAAGATATATTGAAAGAAAATAAAATGGCCCAATCTCAACATGTTCAAGTGACTAGTTTGATCCCCAAATTCTTTTGCTAGGGAGATGAAGGAAGAGTTAAAAAAATGTACTGAAAAAAGAGTTTCTGATAATCAACGAATTAGACGGATAACAGGTAAACATTTATTTGAACAGCTGAAAGTGTCTGTAAGGAAATTTTATACCTACGAGAAAAGATCCAGTCCTTTTCCTCTATGATGCTCAACTGAAGTCACGAAGAGCTTAAGAGGACTTTACGCTATAGAAATTACATTCACACACTAATACATATCTTTAAAATAATTTTAGGATTAAATTCCCGGTAGTCATTAATGGATTATAGAACTTTTTACTATTGTAAACATAAAATTAGTTATGCAGCATTTATCTCTTTTTATTTTTCACAAAATTTATAAGTATCCAGTTTCTAAAATTATCTTTCTACTTTTAGACGATTGAGTTTAATTTTATTCTGTGTTTATGCTGGCACAATTTCTAATTCTTTTAATTATTTTCGCTGCTAATCCTCTTAGTTTGAAACCATAAATTCTGAGAAATGGTTGAATTTAGTATTTTTCAAAATATTTAGAAATGTTTTTAAGCACAGATTTTAAAACACATGTGCAGCCATTTTAAATAACAGTAATTATAATCCTGGAAAATAATGATTCTTTTGTTAATATTATTGCCATCTCGTACATTATAATATTTTGTTTTAGTTAAATTAGGTAATTTTAATGATGATAAAAGTAGAGTACTAAATGCAAAAATAGATAATTAAATAAAATTATTTATCAAACTTAAGCGCTCTTTAATCTCTAGGGAAAACTGCAGATTAATATTTAAAAACGTTACATTTATTTTGTTCCAATGAATTATTTTAAAAGTTTTATACAACCTTATTTGTATTTTAGCAATAAATTTCCCACTAGAAAAATCATAACAGTTCATTTTGTTCTAAAATATATTGTTAGAATTTGTTGTAGAAATGGAATATTCTATTTATTTTTTAATGCTTATTCCTCAATATATATTAATTAAAATACATTTTAAATAATGTGTTTAAATTTAAATTAAGTTATTCTTACTTCTTAATTCTATCTTAATAATTTTTATAAATATAAATTTTTTAAATTTTTATATAAATATTGCAATTTGTTCGATTATATATTTAACGTATAAGAGAAATAAAAGATTTAAACTTTAAAAATATATTTTTAATTTTTTTCAAGGAAAATTTTCTTTGTTTATAAGAAATCCTCCGATGTTTATTTCTAATTATGTTTAAAGAAAATAATTTGGGACTTAAAGAGAAAAGGAACCCTTGAAAAAAAGAGCTTCAACTTACCTTTTTCATTTCCAATTGCATCAAAAATATTTTTTGAAAATAATTGGTAACGTAAAACCACTCCTTTAAGGAAGTTCTTTCTTGAGGATTTCTTTTTCATGGAGTGAATTTTTTCTCCACAAAAAATGGCAACAGCTAAACACATCAATAACGTATTAGCGTTAAATTTCCTTTCTATAAGAAGCAAACGAAATCATTTTAGCTCGTGTAAGTTCAACAAAAAGTCGTTAGGAGAGCAGAAGTGCGTTTATTTTGTTCAGATATTTCGAAAGGGCTACTCAATTTTATTCATTTCTCACCATAGGTAATAGACAAATATTCGTGACGAATTTAAATAAATGAATCAAGAATGAAGACCTGAAAAAGTTCTCAGAAAAGATAAATATAATTCTATCTAAATGTGAATTCCCATTAACAAAATGAAATCATTTTGAAAGTGGAAAACGGGAAAAATATCATGGATAAATTAAAGTTATTGTAGTGCATAAACGGAAGATATAAGAAAGCAGAAAGTTTATAATTGAAAAAATGTTCTAGTAACTGCATTAAGAATTTGGACTCATACTATTAAGCATAAATAGAAATGGAACGTTACTTAATTTAATTTAAATTATGGTGATGGTTATTAAAATGTGGTGATAGTTATTTTAACTATAGTGATAATATTATAATTATTATATAAAATTGGGAATAAACTTAGAATTCAACAACCATAATTTTAAGGATATAGCACATATATAAATTTATTCACATGAAAAAACAAAGTGTTCTGCTAATTTAAATTTATTCAGTTTATCTTTTGATAATCCATTTTAAATATTCCGTTTTAATTTTTTAGCCTTCATCATAAAAACTATAGAGTAGCCACTTTTAAACAAAAGATAAATATTTCAATACATTTACGAAAACACATATTTAATTTAAGAAACCATTATATTTCTTTTGAATATTTTCTTTTCGATATAAATAACTAAACATAGTAATAAGAAATGTAATCAACCAAAAATATAGACTCTTTAAGATTTAAAAACTAATTTGAATGGAAACACTTTAATTTTGAATAAAATAAAAATACATCTCTTCAATCTATATTCAATTCTAATTTTTAAGTAAATAATAATAATACTTGTAATCTTATGCAAATCAAATTCCTTTTAAATTTTTATTCCTTAAAAAGTATGAAAATTTTACTCTTACTATTTGGAATGCATTTCCCGCTATTTTTATTTATTTAGAAAATTTTGAGAGACTTCAGAGTATTATATTGAAATTTCGAGTTAATCACGTTAGATGCTTGCA
This sequence comes from Latrodectus hesperus, assembly GCA_037975125.1. Lineage (NCBI taxonomy): Eukaryota > Metazoa > Arthropoda > Arachnida > Araneae > Theridiidae > Latrodectus > Latrodectus hesperus. Next base: position 12,571,009 of record CM075859.1, read on the forward strand.
ACTATTTTCTTTCCCTTATTGCAATTATTTCTTTTTATAGATAAGTTCGGTTTTTTGAGGTGCTATTCAAGAATACTGTTCTTGAAAAGAGGTTAATTTGATGTGTCTCTAAACTTTCTTAAGTAACTGAATTAGTCACATTTTTAAAATAGGGTAAGAATATACATAAAGAAGGAAATTATAATCCTTCTTTAATTTGAATCCTTAGACTTATAAATTCCCAGTGGTTGATTTGTTTCATATTTGGGAAATGAATTTTCTGAATGTAATTAATTAATTTGTTATTTCTGAATTTTTCAATACTTGAATTTTTATCTTTTTGTTCAAAAAAAGGTATGTAGCTAAAGTCACTCGTAATACATGTAAAATACGAGAGCAGAAATTATCACATTTATAATTTTCATTTTTTATTGTTCCAGATAAAGATGATAGTCATAATTTGCTTTGAATTTCTCTGTTCTCTTGATTTACCACCTCTGTTTTTAGTAGAGGATATCTACTAAATATCAAAATCCCATTGGCTAGATTTTACAAATTAGTCCAAAGTTACTCTTATTAGAGAGTTTTAATCCTTTTTAAATAAATTTTATTTTGTGTAAGAAATAAATAATTCAGTTAACAGAAATGAAATTCAATTGAAATTACTTATTCCTTATTTGAGTTAATTTTGTCATTATAAGTTAATTACCAATTAATAGATTTAAATGTCATTAGAGATTAAAATCATTTTAATGAGCTATTTAATTAGTAATCGTAAAATAAGGAAAAATAAGATATTATTTTGAAGCAACATTAAAAAGAAAAAAACATTTTGCAGAAACATTATTGAAAATAATTTACAATCTTTCTAAAATCATTTAAGTTATGATATGCATTAATAAAATAATGAATAATTTATATAAGGGAATTTTATTGTAAAATTTATTCGTTATGCACTATAACGAACTAATATTTTTAAGAGTTTGTCAATGTAATTTCTTACTTTACAATTCTGAAATTTAATAAATTTTGAAGTTTCTAATTTATAACGTGGTATTAAAAAATTTAATCAGTGGAAATACTTATTGATTTACCTATAATTTTTTTTCATATAAATGAATGAAAATGTGTATATTTTAATATCAAACAATAGTTTTCTCGAGAAAAATAAAAACAATTACATTGCAAAATGTGTTTTAAAATAACAATTATGCTTTAAAATGTTGCGATAATTAAAGAAAATAAACTCGATTAAAAAATTTATTTACTGTGAAGCGAATGATTCTAGAATTTATTGAGATTTTTTTATAGAATATTTATCTCTTCAAAAAAAGTAAAATTTAAAAAATAAAATGCAGTTATTGATAGCAATGCAGTTTCCTTTGTTTAAAATATCTATATTTTCATTAACAAAACAAAAGTTAGTTTCTAGAAGCTAACAAAATGACATGAAAAATGAAACAAATTTTTGAGCTCTTGCCACCCAAACATCCAAGATTTAGAGGTGTGAATGTTTTGTTCGGAAGTTCATTTCCATTCTATTCGGAAGTACAATTCACTTCAACTCAAGGCTGTCAATTACAATTTTATGTGGAAGTGCAATTCTATGTAGATTGTTTATTTAGTTAGATAGAATACACCCTACACTATACATACGATTGACTTCCGAAAAGTCAGAAATGTCAATCTAGTTGAGCGTTATTAACAATTTCTCATACAATATATACATCCAAAAGTAACTCAAAAACGAATGGAAACGCATCAACAGATTTCAAGTATTATAAATATAACAACATATAGACTAGTTAAAATTCTTCTTGATTTAATATTGCACATATAATGAATTATAAATTTAAAAACTGCTTTGAGTTAAACTGACATAAAATGCTTTGAATGGAATGTCTTGAAATACATATTTTAATTGCATTAAAAATGATTTTAAATAACTTTTCCTAAAGTTCTACAATTAAAGAGAAAAAATTACCACAAACAGTTGCGATAAAATTAAAGAAAATACCTTTATATCTGGAGAGAAGGACTGATATATATTGGAACAACAAAATGTTAATCACACACACAGAATAGCTATTATTAGTCAGCATAACTATTATTTGTACTTTTATACAACAAGGAATGCAATTTTGTGATTTTATATATTAAAAATTAGAAGATAGTTTCTACTGTATAATTTAACAATTTTAAATTACAGAAAAATAAAATAAGAAAGTTGAATTGATCTACTTTCAAATACGATTTTGACTCATACAATTAATAGTCATGACAAATTATTTACCTTATAATCATCAGAAGGTATATTTTATACTATTCATTATATTATTAAAAGCCATGATTACAATTTTATTTACATAGTTTTGAGAATTACATAATGTATTTCATAAATATACATATGTGAGCTACCATTTATTATGTAGATTCTAACCCGTAAGAAAGTCACAACACTTTGCTATTATGATTACAATATTTACTTACATTCATTTTAGAAAAATAATGTAAAGTCTTTCATCAATATGTAAATGAGGGCTATCATTCATTTTAAAGTTTCTATCGCATGAGAATGACACAATGCCATATTTATTGGATTACTGACAAATGTTTGATTATTCATAATTAAGTTCATTATTCTGAATAAATTTAATTTTAAAGTGAGATAAAGTAGTTCATCTAAACTATCTAATATTTTAAAAGATTGTTAATTTGATAATAAATTTAATACGTACAGAATTTTTACGCTCGTCAGATTGATAGTATTACAAAACCATGTGCTTTATTGAATGCATTAAAAAGCTAATTAGTTAAAAAAAATTGTCGTACTAATAAAATTTCAACATGGTTTTCATTAAACTTCTAAGAAATAGGGATAAATAATTTATTTAAATTTCTAATAATTATTAATTCTAAAATTAATTCTAAAATAGTTTATTTAAATTCTTTTTTAAATTTCAAATAAATTTAAAAAATAATATAAATAATAACCACCAGTTAATTTGAAAACTTTTTGAAGGATTTTTTTTAAATGAAAAATCATTCAAATATGATAAACAATGTTTAAATTGTTCACATTAACACCGCTGTTAGGATTGGAAGGCTCTGGTTTCAAACCTTGCCATTGTTAAACAAATCGATATGGGTGTTGCATTTCCCCTTTTTTTCTGCATGAGGGGTGTAGAGTAGAAGGCCTCTTTGATGATACACCCTGGGTTGCTCTGAACTAACTGCTACACCCTTCGTCTACTTTTTACTGTTTACATTATTCTCTGGGAATGCTTAATTTCTCTTCTTGAGGACCTCTTCAAAGGGTCTCAAAAACTGTAGACAATGTTGCTGTGGATGGCGGGCATCTCTGGGGTTGTTCTGCTCCCCGGGATGTCCATGATTCTCCTTCTTTTAAGACGTTCTCCCCTCCTGGTGATTATATTGGACTGCAGGACTTCGTGTAAGCAAAAGAGCTAACCGAGAGAAAAAGTTAAAAAAACTTTTCTGCAAGCACATTTTTTCTGCATATCGGAGCAGGTATTTCAGTGTTTTCCGAGTTTTCTTCCTGCAGACTCTTGAATATGTTTCCCTATCTCTGAAATAACTTAGCGGAAGGAAATATGTGTTGAATTTTCAGACGCCTTATAACAGCTTTTGGATCATTAAGTTATCCATTCTTTAATGTTAAGAATAAGGAAAGGTTAATACAATTCTATAGTAAAAAAGAAATAATTTCAAATGATTGGACAGTATAATTAATTCCCAGACCAAGAACTATTTTTTATATTTTAAAATATTTGCAATGCATTGTGAAAATGATGAATGAACGCAACAAATTTTTTGAAAAATTTGTAGCGAGTAGTTATAGTATTTACTAGTCAATTATTTTTTATTATAAACTTGATATTAATCTTGAAACTTGAAATAATAAAGAAATATGAGCATACACATATTAGAAACTGAATGTAAAGGCTAAAGTTTAGTTAATTACATTACATGTGCAACAGAAAAGATTGTCAAAAAAGCAAATATGCATTTTAGATGCAATGACAGTTTCCTTTATTCAAGTGTGAAAATATATCACGTTGGGGCATTATTTTAAATACATGGGGCATTGATTGAAATTTTCAGTTTAATTGAGCGACTAAGTAAATAAATAAAGAAATCTGTAAGCACTTGCATAATTTTTAAAATCACCTTGCCATTTGAATTGAAATCTAATTCAAAATTTGATTTAGTTTGGTTGAATCAACGGTTACTTTTAGCACACGAAAACTAGCTAGGCTAGAAATTACTGTTTAAAGTATACTTCAAACTCTTACAAACATCCACATCTGAAGGGGTAATTGAACTCTTGAACTGTTGAACCGAAGACTAATACACTAAGCATTCACATGTAAGCTCACATCAAATTCAAATTGTTTCTAGAAATGAGATCATTTTACGAAGACTTAAATAAAGTGAGTAATGAGTTCGTACAATAGAACAAAAAAATAATACAATTCTGAGACGATTTTTCAAGAAAATTACAACTTGTTATCCAACTCGTAATGATAATATCAGACTCCTGTTAAGCATATTACAATTGATTTGACGCCGAATATATAAAGATCTTAAATTATATAATATTTAAAGAACTTAGATTACTTACTTATTTAAGGAATAACATTTATACATTCTCTATGAAAATTGAAAGCAAATGTCATACATTTGAACAATATAACTCAATTATTTTTTTTATTTCATTTTATTATGATAATTAGAAAAGTGAAATAATACGCTTGTTAAAACCAATAAATTTTAAATACGTTGTTTGTGTCAATTTACATATTTAAAATGAAATTTTTCCCAGAGTGCCGATTTCAACTAAAATCAGAAAGTTCTATTGTTTTCGTCTAAGTATTTTTCATTACTATTGCTCTTTACAATATGGAATGAGATCGGTAAGAACTCAATTTGAATTTTAAATTTGTAAATATTCGCTCCATAGAAACAAAGTAAAAAGCCAACGGAGGAAAAAGTTTAGAAATCACGCATAGGTAACAATTACTAAAAAAACTTACTCCAATTCTTGAATCAAAGAAAGCCTCTTTTGGAAATCCCTGAGTAAAATTTAAAATTAACATTTAATTAGATTATCAAATAAAGGTATTGATTCCTTGAGAGTAATAGAATTGAAATTATATTTCAATATTTATTTTAAGAACATTTGGGAAAATGTAAACGAACATTCTCAATTATGTAGCTATAAAATAATTATACGCAAAAATAATCATTTACGATATTTGTTGCTATGTAAGTAATACATACCTATTATTCAGTAACCGCATTTTAAAATTTATTTTAGAAAAAGTTAGTTTAAAATCATTTAAAAGTAAAAACAGAATCTCCGCTTTTATTCCACAAACACATGCATTTTCTTTTTTTTTTATGGTAGTTTCTATTAACTTTTTTACTTAAAATTTTAATACCCTTTATATTTGCTTTCGTTAAGTCCTATTGTCATTTACTTGTTTTCTAACATAAAGCACATACTTCTCACTCCTATCCATTTAATTTCTCATCCAGAAAAATACCTAAAATGTTAGAGAGTAATCTAATTTTCTTCTATCCCTATCGCAAAAAGTATATATGTATTTTTCTAACATTATTGGATTTCCAATATATATATATATATATATATATATATATATATATATATATATATATATATATATATATATATATATATATATATATATATATATATATATGTTTGTTTCTGAATACTATTGATGCGTCTAATAAATAAGCAATACAAAATTTCTGTCTTAAAAATTAAAAACATAAATGTATATAACTCATTTTTCTGCAGTTTTCAAATGAAAAATAAATCTTCCATAATGTATTTAAATGTGGGTATTTCACCTGTTTAATCTTATTTAGATTGATTTGATAGAATATTAGAAATAAATACTTAAAAATAGAATAAATTAATATACAATACAAAAAATAAGAGGCATTTTCACAAATTTTAAAGGATCCACATCAATTATCACTCTTAAATGGAGTAGAAGGTTTTAAGAGTAAAGGAATATTTTGGAAGGGGAAAAATAAATTTCTACTTTAAAAAGCATTTTCTTTTAATTTTTTAACACAATTTGTTTTTTAACATAACTTTGGCATAGTTTTAATCAATATTTTTTATATCGTTTAACATTTTTTATATATATATTCAAAGTATCTACCATAGTAATCATTCTAACAATTTTAGAATCAAATAGCTTTACTAAAATTATAATATAGCCCAGAATAATAATAATGAGAATTTCAATTTGGGGAATCGAAGTATTCCTTAATTTTGCTTATTCAATGCTTTACTAGAATCCAACAAATTTGTTAGTGATTCTCTAGTATTTATTATTATTTAACTTTCATGAAATTTATGTTATGTTGAAAAGTAGGAAGTTAATATATTATTAAAAACAACTTCTCCTAACCCCCGAGAAAAAAAATATTTCCTTATTTTCCTTTAGGAATCTTATTTTAGAAAACATACATATTTTATTAAAAGACCTCGAATTTAAGTGCCCGTAATGATTCTTACCAGAACAATTCTTTCTTTTAAGCAGATGCGTAAGAATCGATAAGCTAAACATGTTTTTGCCGCTAACGATGAGGGAAAACTCTTTTCTTAAAAAGTGGTACTAAGTCGGGAAAAAAAAAGGAAATTTAGGAGCTAGAAGTTTAGAAGTACTTGTTTTTCCTCAAAGTTCTGTAGATATTTCTGAATTTATGAAAGTGATTATTCTGTTTTAATTCGAATAAAATAATATTTTTCCTCTTCTGGTTCTTTTTTCCTTGTTTTTTTTATTTAATTTTTTATCGGAGCTTTAAATGTGTTTCTGATGAGCACGTGACGCTCAAAATTCCTCTCTTCAGACTAAAAAAACTTGCAATTTTTTTACTGAATGTTGCTTTATGTAATACAGATGTCAACCACTTGGTTATTTAACTTATTCCAAGCAAACTAAGTTTTCTATTTAGTTACCTGTAAAAGTAATTAAATTTCACAATGTAAGAATTTAAAAATCTTTAAGCATGAAATTTTGTGTGTGCAGCTTGTATTTTCAGTTAAAATTTAAACATGAAATTTTAACTGAAAATACAAGCTGCAATAAATCTTCAGCGATTGAAATTTTGTAATAAAGCATAAAAAATCCTATATAAACAGTTCTTAAGAAAATAATTTTACAAAAAGAGAAAATAAATGTCTCTAAAATATTTCCAAAATGTATCAATAAAGATCACTCATTCTAGACTCCAAATATTTCCTTTTAGGTAGCTGAAAATTATTTCATGAAGTCCAAATTCATATATTTTGATTACAATAACTTATTTATTTTAAGGTGATTTACAAATTATTTTCTTAAAAAAACAAGTTAAAGCTAAATAAGGAATTTCAACTGCAGTAAATACTCAGATTTTGAAATTTTGTGCTAAAAGATACGCAAAAATTGCAGGAAGGTCTTATATTGAAGCATATTTTCCAATTTTATAAAAGCTAACGTGTATACATTTTAAACGAATAATTTTAGTTCAATCTCAAGTTTATTTAGATTATAATCCCAATATAATTCGAATATTTTATCTCTATTATTTCAATTTTTATTTTTTTATAAAAACTAGTTAGGCATTAAGTGTATGTGTGTAAGAGATATTGTTTATATATATATATATATATATTATTATTATTATTATTAGCATATTTTATAAAATTATTAATCAAATATTAAATGGAGAATAATACATTGAAAATGTGAAATATAGTTAATAAGTGGTAATATACTCATTATATATCTTAAAATTTCAAAGAAAAATATAAAATGGAACGAAGTACCAACATGGCTAGCTTCGTCAGGGGGTGTTGACCACATTGGCACAACAAAGTATGGCTTTTCTGCACTGGCCCAAGACATATTCTTAAAGAAACTTCTTTCTAATCTTACATTTTATATATATATATATATATATATATATATATATATATATATATATATATATATATATATATATATATATATATATATATATATATATATATATATATTACTCTGCAGGAAAATTCAAAATATAAGAACGATCATGGAGTTTCTGTTTCAATGTTTTCGTAATGATACTAGAAGTCTATGACAAAACATTCTTCTCAATGTGATTAAAACATGTAATTATTATTTTAATGATTCACATACAAGCAAACACTTAAGCTGTTTTCGTGTAACAAGCTCATAAGAAATAAACAGGTCGTGCATACACCATTTTCGCTTTGGAAATCGCTTTTGTGTTGTGCTAAATTTATATAATAAAACTTTTTCATCAATATAATTGAAAGAGAGTATAATTTTAAACTTTTGTTTTCAAATAAACTGTTTAAACAAATTTTTAAGCATTTTTGTGTAATAAACTCCAGATATGCTTTCATATTACGTGGTCACTAATTACGCTTAAATAATCGACTACATTCTTTCGACTCAATTATTTTAAGTCATTACCGTTTATCGCTGGATTTTGGCTACCATATTATTAATAAAATTTTTAATTTTCAAGAATTTTCCTTACTATTTCTTATTAATTAATATCTAAGCACTTTCACATATTTTAAATTTTATGTACTTTTTAATATCATATATTTCTTCCTCCATCCAAAACTCTTTATTAAACTATGATATCTATATGATTGAGAGACGTAATTATTGCGTTTTAAAAATTCATTTGTAAACAAATTGTTCAAAAATTGCTTAAGCACTTTTGCAGAGTAAACTCATAACATGCAAGTAGATCTTGTTTGAACTAACTTCTCTCAGGAAAATCGACTGCTGCTTGTTCTCGTCTACTTTTAGTCAATTATGTTTCTTTCATTTTATTTCTTGATTTTAATGAACAGTTTACACTAACGAATTATCTAAAACTTACTACAAATAAATTTTTAGTTTATCTCTATTACTATTAAGAATTAATCAAAAGTTTCAGAAATATATTACAGTCATTATTTCATAGTTTATACAACAATTTTTAATTTCCTCACAAAATTTAACACATTTGATGCAAAATATATAAAAAGGAAAATTTTTGGTCAACAGAGTTTAAAATTTTTGCAAATAGAGTTTAAAAATCTTATATCATATTTTACGATAGAATTCATTAAACATTTGTTAAAAGTTTTCAGTACTTCCTCCTAAAATGTTTATAAAGAATATAAAGACTTAAAATTTTTGTTGTCTAAAATGTTTTACAGTTAAAATTTGGAACTATCTATGTAAAGTAAAAACATCAATATCATGTAAACGCGTTATTAAAATTTATTTTTAATAAATTTTCATCGTTTATAAGATACTCATAAGCGAGTATACATTTTATTAAAATTGTTACAAAAGTATTAATTTTTATTAATCATAAATTTATATTTTGCGAAAATTTTAAAATAGAAGGAAATTTTTTTATCGAAAACACTCTGTATAGCTAAGCTAATAAGTGATATATACTGCTTCACAAATTTGATGAAATTTTTTTCCTAATGTCAGGTTGCCCTTAGAATCACCTAATCAGTACTATAATAGATGAAGTTGATGGCATATAATACAGTGGGGCCCCCAGTGGGTGTGCCATCTTCGCCCCGAAAATGGAGGGATAAAGAAAGATAAACATATAGAGAGAAAGAAACATCCATGCCCCCGCACCAGAATTCAAACCCGGGACTTACTGCTTCGAAGTCAGTAGTGCGAATCTCTCCGTCAAAGGTCGGTTACATTTGATGACATGTATCTTAAGAAATTGCAATTTCGTTACTTATCGTTTGTATTCGATGCTTGAATCAATCAAATGTAAAAAGCTATATACATCTCATATGATTCTCATTTTTATCCTATTTTTACTTTGTTCATTATTTCATTTAATCTTCAGCCGAATAGCTAGTTAAATAATTATCAGACTTGATTTCACCAGCTCGTGGGTTTGATTCCAATATCAGCTGAGGCTCTTTAAAGTTGCACGGTTTAGAGAGTAAGTTCTTATTGAACTAACCTTTCCATGCAGAATGTGACTGTAAGGAGAGAAAAAGAGTAACTAAACTCTTCCAACAATAAACAATGCACCCAATATTACACTGTGCTATTCATATTACCAAACATTTTGATTACATGCGAATGTATTGTCTAATTCAGCAATATCTATCGGTAGGACTGCTTTTTTGTACTCTAAAATTAAAACCCAAATACAATTGATCAAGGGGAGAGGGGTGTTTCACTTTTGAATTCATGTCTTTTGGGATGGGTCTCTAGGAATTTTCAGAGTTTCTTCCTTTTTGATATGTGAATACGGCTCACAATATATGAAAATCCCTCCAAGAAAGCTATGCATGAGTTATAACCAAGCACTTTGCAGTAGTTTTCTTTTCGCTATTCTTTTTCAGTCATTAAGCTCATCAAGGTTATTCCACCATGTGATGTGGAAAGGTATTCTTTATAGATTTCTTTCTTAACTCTCTTAAATATCTTAATTATTTTTGATTTTGTGTGCGAATTTATGTACAGAAATATCACTATCTCTTTGGAAAAAAAACTTCAGAAGTTTAGTGACTAATGAACAATTTACTTACATAGTCAAGGGTCTATTGAAATACTTAAATAATTCACTTACACAACTTAAGCAAACAATCTCGAAAATACCAAAATATTCTTGTTTCGTGATTTTGAAAACAAAGCTTTTGATTATTCTGCAAGAAAATATATACTTGGCGAAGTTTTAGAATGACGGTGTGATTATGTGCTATTGAAAGGGATGCAATTGTGGAATAGTTAAGTTATGGAACTATATCATTGCAACAAGGCTTCCTTAATTTAGTTGTCTCTGACAAAACTGATGTAGAATCAATCGAAACAGAACTATATTGAAGAGACAGAAAGAACTTGTAAGGCTTTTCAATTAGCTGAGTCTGACTCCTTGACAACTCACCCTCTGTTGGAAATACAGTCACGAATCTCTACATGTTTATGATCGTCTGTCGTCATTTAAAGCACCATGTATTTACGTATTAACCAATAGGGAGGAACAAACCCATTTTCCCTGTTATCTGATAGGGTCGTCTGTTGTAAATAAAGCTATTATATAAACTGAGAGATAATCTTTCAATATATATTTTCACCAGAGTACAATATATTTGACATTGTTTTTTCCTATTTCTCTTTCCTTACTCGTATGCTGTAAAATTCTAAATGATTCACAAAATTCTTAACAAGAAATAATAGCAATTTCACCTTATGAATTTTAAACGAAATAAATATATTTATGAGAAATGCTTAAACAATTTAATGATAGCGAAAAAATGTATCCAAGGGCATACGGATATATAGATATCACAATTTTTAATTCATTTAGTATTTACAAAGTATTTTGTGATAATTTTCATCACTTTGGAACCTGAGGAGAAGAAGTATATTATATTTTTAATTTCTAACTCCAATTATTGTAACTAATATTCATGTTTTTGCATAAATTCTTAGTAATTTAACTACTATATTTATATAAACAAAGATTTTAAGCAAAAAATTCCTTTGGTATGATTTTTTTTAAATTACCTTAAAATAATGGAAAATATGTGTATTAAATTTTCAGTTTAGAGTTTTAATAATTCTCTATGAAAATTTTTATTATATTGAGATCCATGAAGTCATAATTAAAAAAGTTATTTTAAGCGCATATTTATTTAAAAGTATCAAATTATGCATTTGCTATGCACAGTTTACTTATGAAACATATTAAAAGAATCTTAAATTATTTTTTCATTAAAAGTTAGCATGTTCCTAATATTTATTCATGACATTTTTAAGAAAAATATTATCAAACTAAAGAAATATGCAATCATGTATTAGACAGGAAGCTTTTAATTGTATCATAGTATTATATAAATTATTATGATAGAAAAAATGCTTATTTTGACAATTATATATTTTGTAATAAATTAATTTTCAATTTTTTATAACCTATTTCATCAAATCATAATTACTTTCTTGATAATACAATAGTTTATTTACATCAAAAATACTATATAAAGTATGTTGATGCTGGCTAGAAGTTAATGTATAAATTATATTTAAAATTACAAAGTTTTTGTTTTTAATTATGAACACATACGTCAAAAAAAATTTTTTTTGTTCATTTTTATTACAAATGAAAATATTCATTTTTATGTTGTTCCTTATTTAGGAATATTTCAGTATCAACAAATATAAAATGCACAGAAAAAAATGTATTTTCAAAGATTCCCCAAATATGTGATAAATTTATCAACATTTATGAAATATTAACAAAATGTTATAAGTTCTAAAAATGCTTTTGCATATTTTAAGAATTGCATAATTGTAAAAAAACATTTAAAGATAAAGAGTTAAATATCATTATAATATATTATAACAATATTTTTTCCAACGGACAGCACTTGGGTGACGAAACCTATGCCATAACAATGTCAGAAACTACTATTCATTTGTCGTTACCCAGCGGGCACCTGTGAACTCAGTCACGGTAGCGTTGCCCGCACCATACCACAACAAACCCGTTTATGGGGTGGGCCACAGTCATTCATCATCACTGAAGAAAGGACTGAGCTTTACAGAAAGAACAGAGAAAGAAATTAACTTCCATGCCCAAACCGGGATTTGAACCTGGAACCTACATCTCAGGAGCGCAAACCACTCAGCCATCAGTTGGTTATTTTAACAGTATAAACTATTTATTTACTGTCAGTACTACTAATATTATGATAATTGAATTATATATTTATTGAAATTTTATTTTCAATGTCTGATACATAATCTATATTGAAAACATTCGTGAAAAGTTTTCATATTAGTCTTAATTGTTCTTTAGTCTGAAATTTTAACTCCAATTCAGTTAAATTATTTTTTGAAATCTCTGTTTCTCAGCTTTCGATGTGTTTGTCACTCAAAGTCGCTTTATTTTTCGTCACAAAAAGACTTGTAGGATGTAGTTCCACATCACTTCAAAACATTCACATCCTAAATGGGAAATAAACCCGCAAACTCCTAAACTGAAAGAAGGTTCTTAACTTTCCACCAACTGGCACATCTTTCAAAATCTAAATTGATAAACTTTTTTGGGCATTATTTTTCAAAATTTATAAAATATGTGATTTCGCTTACAATTATTGGTCCCTTTTATTGATATATTCTATTAAAGGAAGTTAATAATTTTCCCAAAGCTATTTTATTTCAGATATCCCCCACCAAGAATAGAAATTATTTTTCTCTAAGGAATTAGATGTTTTCCGATAAGAAAATAATCCCGCTTTGTGCTATAAAAAGCCGTTTCGAATTAATACAGTTTCTTTTGCTCAATAAAACTTTTTTATATCCAATATTATTTTTGCCAACTTATTTTTAGCTCGCATTTTTTATTAAGTTATGGTATTTGGAGAATTTTTTCGGGGGGGAATATTATCCTCTAACTGAGATCATTTTAAATGTTTCTAAGTGGATAGAGATATCCTTAATACGATTAGTAGATAGAAAATTTTTATATTTAAGGTAGGAAAGTTAATATTAAAAAAATGTGTTTCATTTGTATTTTTGAGTCATATCAGTAAGAATGTTCATGTTGAAAGCCAAATTAAAGTATGTTAACAGTGGCGAAAAATATTTTTTCACAAAATAGTTTCTAAACGCATTCGCATGCATCATAGACGTTTATATGAAAATTGAGTGATAAATAAAATACCCCGTAGATTATCCACTCATAATTTAATTCGTGAACTATCTGCAATTTTAATTATGTATAATTCTGTTTTAAAGTTACATAATATGCATACTTGACAAGATGTAATATTGGATATGTGATTATTTCAAGAATCATGCTCTGAAAATTGAAGAAATTATTCTTTTGTTTATTAATTTTTATTCGTTGATTAATTGATTAAACTTCATTTAGATTTAGTTGCTCTCTAAAGTGCTCTTTTAGCCGCAAGAGGGATAACTTATCGGAAATTCACAATTCAAAGTGGGATTCGAGTCACCCCAAGCCATGCCGGTAGCCGAAAGAGTATCACACTCTACTTTAGTTCAACAATTCGTGGCTTCAATTCCCAACATGGAGTTCGATTATTCACTTTAAATCATAAGAGCGGGTCGAATTAACCAACTTCTCGATACTATGATCTAACCTTAGTAAAATTGTAACTTTTGTGTAAAAATAAATTGAATTACTGTTAAGAATGTATGCTTGAGATGGGAATCAAACACATGATGCGTTGCAATGAAGACCATCGCGATGAACATTAAAATACCAGCATTGCCAAATATTTTTATAATTACATAATTTTAGGGGTACCCGCAAAACTCACAAACAATTATATTTTCGCTCTAATTAGTTGTAGATACAGTTTTTACAACTGAATTTGCTGTTTTTACAATTAATATTGCATCAAATGAAATATATATAATAGCTAAGATTATATTTAAATTGAAAAGAGTAATTTAAGTAAACTAAAAATCTAAAATTTTTAAGCAATATTAAATATCTGTAATTAGATTAAATACCATATGTTACTCATCTCAGCTTATAAATATTCAAAAATATATTATTGTTGCTCTCGAAAAGTTTACAGTAAAGTTAAGCATTGTTTTCACGCACATACACATTAATTTTCTTAAATAAATTAATCAGCGTTTCTTGTTTTAATAATAGAAACTTTATGAAAAAAATGTTTTTCATTTATTCTCTTCTCACATTTCGTTTATTTAAATATTTAAGATTTAAATCAATTTAATGAGAAAATATCCTAATATAATATGAATAAAGTTGCATATACTCAATAGTTAGAGTTATGCGTTTTTCCAAGTAAAATGAAAGTTTCTTTTAACTTTAGTTAGTTTTAGAAATAAGGGATTATACTTTTAAGTATAATCCCTTATTTCCACATATTACAAGTTGAAATTCTTGTGATAATGCAATTTGTATAATTAAAATACTATTTGTATATATTACACTACCATTTCTATACATTTTTATATGGATGTAATCAAGAAGTTGTGCGCATTTACGTAGTTAAAGGATATTTGAAGTATTATGATGTTTATTTTCATTTTTGAATAGTACATTTTGTGTTCATGTTCTTAATTTTTAACAAAAACTTTGTTCTCCTACTATAACTTCACGAACTAGTCGCTGAATAAATAGGTTATTGCTGTCTACTACTAATTCAACAATTCATAGGTTCGAATCCCATCTCGTACGTGTATATTTACGATCGTTTTGAATTCCCTTTAAATTGTAAACTCAAGTAGAATTAACTCTTGACTTTCGATTCTACAGATTTAACGAGCACGTATATCGCATGTACTCGATGGGACTTTGGCGACATTAGGAATTGAACCCCACCCTTTCGGATGAAAGGCTGATGCCCTAACCAATAGGCTACCATGGCCACTTTTATTATCTAAATATCTACAAGCAAAATGTAGCTCTAGAAGTTTTCTCTCACTAAGTTTGAATAGTAAAAATATCACATTATCATTTAGATCAGCTAAACATAAAAAGTTTATAGCTTATTGTCGCATGATGGTTTTTTAATACATACAAGTTAGTCTCTTAACTACTTTATGAAAACCAAATTTACGATATGCGTTGGTCACAGTAAGATCAGAATTTCTTTTTAACTTTTCCTGTGACAGAGTTGTAATCAATCTTGCGGCATCTATACTGAATGCTGCTCTAAATTGTCTTGCTGGAAAAGCACCTTGTTTTGAGAATATTATGCAAGAATGCTGGAAGAATGCAAAAAGATCAATCGAACAGTGAATCAATAAATCGCCAGACTTGAACGCTTATCGAAGCGGCAACTGTCTGAATTAAAAATCTGATCATCATCTGATCTTTAACAGTTAGGATGACGAGTTGACACTCAAAAGTATACAAGTTCCTTGAACGATTCCTTCCCACCTTCCTTCAACTGGTGGTCATTTTCAAATCCCCTCAAATGACGAAGTGAATTCCTGAAAAGACCATCAGAGGATGTTTGTAGTGATTTGAAGAATATTTTAAACATTAGGTCGCAGTTGAATTATATTCCATATGCAAAAAGGGACAAAAAAGGAATAAACAAAAAAAAAGAACCCCAAACTTTTTCAGCATGCATTCTCTCCTTCACACCATTTTTGTTCAAGTTTGTCAATCTACAGTCAACTTTTACACATGAAGGCCAATTCATCCAGAATCCATATTTTAAAGGGGATTCCGAACCAGTACGAATAATTATGCAGAGTTAGGAATCGAACCAGCATATTGTTGAAACACAAGCTGTTCAGAAATCAAAAATAAAGTATATTGTTAAATGCATTAAAAAATCGTGTCACATATATTTCATAATAAAGTTTATAAAAATGTGACTTCATTCATTTGCTCAGTTCAATACATTATATTTGTTTTATTGCACTGTTAAACTATATTTATAGAAATATTTTAGAGAGAGAAGAGAAGCATAAAATTTGACTTAACGTTTTATTTTCTCCAACATACACAAAGAACTAATTAAAATTATACATATTATTTTTAAAAGTAATAATTCACAAACATAAATAATATATATATATATATATATATATATATATATATATATATATATATATATATATATGTGTGTGTGTGTGTGTGTGTGTGTGGATTAAGAAATTCTAACTTCTCAAGTAGTACATAAAACCCTTTATAAGTATATTTATATATTTTTAAAAGGTTTTATGTACAATATATTTTAAAACTTACTTGTACACATTATCAACTTACATACTATGCTAAAGATTTGCCTATTTCAACTTTGATGTTATCATATTTTACTCCGCCGAGCTGGTAGCCGAATGGTTAGCGCTCTTGCCTTCGGTTCAACAGTTCGTGGGTTCGAATCCCACCTTGGGCATGGATGTTTGTAGTGGTTCGGAATCCACTTTAAACCGTAGGTCCCGGTCTAATTAGCCCTCGTGTGCAAAAAATGACCGTTGAGTGACAAACAAGCTACCAAGCATATTTTACTCCTTAATATATTAAAATCATAAAATGTTAAGTCAATATAAACTTAATCTCAATTTTAGTTAAAAATATCACGTAAACTTATGATGGGAGAATATTACTCGTCAAATACCAGACATAAAGCATCTAATTTCAAATGCATCTAAATTGCTTTATATTGAACCTCGTTATTTGTATATACCCATCAATAACGTATACCATAAGCACTTTCAATTCGTGAATGAGTTTAAATTACATGCATTAGTAAGAGCTTGTTAATAGGTAATCTCGAGGGCATCGATTATGTCTACTAAGACATCAAGATGTCTCCCACTACGTGAGCAATTTCAGAAATTGGGGGGAGGATTATATAAATTCTAATTTCGATATGCTTTGAGTTTCTGAGAGTTGATTCCTTCATGCAGGTATTCTATTTATGATGGAATATTGTACACGCTCAATTCTAAATTTTAATACACATCTTCATTCTTTTCCCGTGCGAAATATTTTTATTTAGTATATCCACAATTTGAATGATTAAACAAATTTGTAGTTTGAATTGTTTGCCGCTTAAGGGTCATTTTTATTGTCACTAGGGTTATTTAAACCATGACCGAAAGTTAAGAGTGGATTCTTAAACAATGCAAAAAATCCCCTTCCAAGCTACGAATGTTGAACCAAAAGTTAGAGCATTAACAGTTCGAGTTTCATTGCTACTAGACAGTTTTATGATGGAAAAAACCTTAACCCCTATTCTTGCTAACGCTCTGGCCTATCATTCAATGATTCAAGAGTTGGATTCTCATTTCGGAGGGGGAAAGGTCATTGTGATTCGGAATTCCCTTTAATCTGCAGGTCTTTGAATTAAGTCTTGATCAAAATACATACAAAATGAAACAAACAAGCCGAATTTGATGATATATTATTCAAATTTACATTATGTTATACAAAAGAATTTTGAAGCACTTTTTTTAAAACTATTTTTCACATTTTGAAGTAGATTTTTTAACTGTCTTTGTGATTGAATCACTCATTTTCATTAACATTTTGAAGTTTGAAAAAATTATATTTTTCTAAAAATACGAAAAGATTTCACTTACATGCTTGATGAAAATCTGAATGGAAGTTTTTACCCTTAGGAAACACCCTCTGAAAGAATGAATCGATATTATTTATGTAAGTATTCTTCACATTCATATTACTAAGCTCGCTTAAAAATATGAAAATATTATGCTAATCTTTTAGCATGCTTAATAAAATCACAACATAATGAATATGTGAATTTTTACACTTTATATTCATATTATACGCAAAATAAAAATTTTTCAAGAAAGTTTAATTGAATTATTTTTAGAATTTTTTTGAACGCTCATGCAATATCATTTTCAAGAATTGCTAATCACTTGTCGGTTTGAAGTCAGTGTATTATTATTATTGATGTAAAACGAAGTGCATCAAAAAATTCTTGAGCACTTTAAGACTTTTTATTGTTTATTTATTTATTTTATTACATTACATATTTCAGACTTGTATGCTTGATTCTTGAGATCCGCTTGTAAGTCTTCGTCGATAATAGGACAAATAGCACAATGACAGATGTACAGCCACAGAAGAATAACGAAGAAAACACCCAGGGCCATGGTGGGAATCGAACCCACACTCCTACGCTCTCAAGCGATTAGCGGTGATGCTTTAGACCACTCAGCCACGGAGCGCCCTTTTTATTGAAAGAAAACTCGTATAATAATAAATTAGTTAATTCATTTCACTTGAAAATATGTTAATATCCTAAAAAAATATATTTTTAATATGCAAAATATTTAAAAACAATATAAAGATTTTGAACTCGTCTATTTTAACATCGTGTGATAAATAGCCAATGGTTGTGTTGTATGGATTTCTAATATCAACTGAATATTACTGACTTTCTTTGAGAATTTTTCATATGCATGTGTTTCAAAGCAAATGACCCAGAAAATTCTTAAGCACACACTCTGACAGACGTGCATAATGAAAACATAAGAAAAACATATATCTAGAGTTATGCAACAGTGAATGAGATCGAACTTACGACCTCCTACACTGGAAAGCATAGTCCTATCACAAGGCCACAGAGGGCCTAAAATTTACTTATTTTTTCAAAACGATTTCATTAACCTCTTTTTCAGTTAATTGAAATTACAATTTCATAGATTTTCAATTATTTTTACATATTTCTTAAATTGACAAAAATTTTAAATGTTAGACAGCCTGAATATTTCAAGTGTCAAAAAGGTGGGAGTCCAAACAAGATAAATTTATTATATTTATTTATCGTTATTTATGAGTTCGTGGGTTTCACAAACACATTATTTAGTTTTTTACTTTAATAAGGAATCAAAACAAAACAATGAATTTGTCAAAAATTATAAATTTCATAATTTAAACTTCTTTTTATACAGAAATATTTCAAGAAAAGGAATTCGTAATTCGCGATCTCAATCTCAACAGATTTTGAAAAAGTAAAGGAGTGTCAAATTACTTCTCCATTCTTCTCGCACAATTGCATTAAATAAAAATGAATTTTCTGAAAGTAATCGCGCCAGATAGCATAGTTTTTTCTTTTCCAATTGAAAAAGAAAATTTGGAGAAGTTGGAATTTGGAATTCTTACTTTTTTTTGAAAAATTTTATCTTCTTTTTACTTTTATAATTCAAAAGCAAATAGAATTTTTCACACATAACTTCATACTATATTTCTAGTTTTTGATGTCTTGAAGAGATTTAGAAATTTAATTTTCAAGACAAATTTAAAACAATGCCTCCTCGTAACAACATAAATAAGAGAATGAAGGAGAATATATTTATTATAAAATAGGAAAAAATCTAGAAGTGTTTTAAAACTTTAGAAAAGAGTGCTTATTTTAAACTTCAACACAATTCTCTCTTATTAAACTTCCTCTTGAAAAACAAAGTTACTTCAAACTCTTTGAATAGCACTAATTTGCTTGTGAGGAAATGAATTTGCTGATTTGATTCTAATAAAGCAAATTATTTTTCAATGATACTATATAAAAATATAGATTTTTTAGGCTTGAAAATAATTTGTTTCATTAATTGTTACTTTTGAAGTGTTAAAGTAATTTATTACCATTAGGCATATGTATATAGATAAGACTCTAGTAAAACTGCCTAAATGTTATTTTTACATCTAATGTTTTCGTAAAAATTTCACACTTTGTGACAAAAGAATAGACTAGAGATTTTAGCAGTTATAGAAATCAAATAAAAGAGTAACCAGTATAAGTCCTCATTCGAATATTTTGATATTCGCATAATTTTTCTAGACTAACATACTTTTCTGATTTCTATTAGTTTATTCCTCAGTTTCAATAAATAACATATGCATACAAGGAATTTGTAAAATTTTTATATTATTACACTTAACAAGATAGTTTATGAAAAACATCTTTTTAAAAACAGTTCCCGGAAGAAAATTTATAAGTTTTTGGAATCGCGAAAAAAATCCTGTAATAATTTATTTATGTTGAGATTTTATTTATCGTATCATCTGTAGATTTAAAAACGATTCTCTTTGGTTGAGATGAAAACATTATATGTCAACAGTATACTTTGAAGATGCCTAAAACCATCCTGATAATTCAAAAGTACATTCGGAAGAATGAAAGGAGATTTGTAATAAACCTGTCTCGTAAATATGGCATCAAAATCCCAAATGTACAATTTGCTGAAAATAATATCTCCGGTAAAGTTTTAAAAACAAACAAAACATTTTTTCCCGAAAAAAAGAAGGGAAGAGGATCTAACAACTTATGTTTTTTTACCCAGCATGATTGTAAGAGGAATAAGCTTTCTTTGAAGTAAGGTAAAGTTATGTGGGAACAGTATCATAACGTAGACAAAATGGTTTATTTCTGACCAGGTGTTCTCAACTTTTATACAACATCATACCCTTTTAAAAGAATGATTGTTTTTAGTCCCCTGTCACAGTTTTCTCTATATTATATATAATACTGAATATAATTATAATACTAATAAGCGCAAATAATTTTGTTTTTAAAATTTCTAAAAAATATTACCAATGGAAAATTATTTATTCCTATTGGTTGAATCAGGAACGCCTATGCGCTGAGTAAGATCCAGTGAATTTCTCAGATTCTACGTATTTCAAGCTAACAGTTCATGGGTTTGAATCCCACCTTGGGCTTGGATGTTTGTAGTGGTTTGGAATCCACTTTAAACAGTAGGCCCCCTGGTCTAATTATCCCTCGTGAGTAATAAATGACCGTTGAGTGACAAACTAAACCAAGTAATTCTTCCTAGTGTTAGAACACAAATAGAAACCAGTGTCGGGTGCTCAAATTTAAATGAGTTTATCACACATTCTTAAAAGCAAATCTATATTTAAACATACACACACATATCGAGTGGGTGCTTGGAAATTTTACGGTTTTCCTTCCTTGAAACGAATGCATATTATTCTTGAAAAGTCCATTCGATAGGTAATTACGCTGTGGATATTAAAATACCTGACAACAGCATTTTACCGTTAGGGTATCCATTAGATGCATTCTATTAATAGGCAGGATACTATATTTTTGTATTATGAACCAAACTGAAAACCGAAGCTTGCCGAAGTTTCCTAAGCTATACATTTTATTTTGTTTGATAACTTCTTTAAATTATAGGGTACGATGTAAAGCTCTTTTGTGAATTTAATTTCTGAATAAGATTTTAAAAAACAAAAATAAAACTTAAAAATATTATAAAAAAGGGATGTCCAAAAAATTCTGTTCCAATTTCATACAACGTTTTAACTTCAAAAGACACAAAATTTCATTTGAAAATTGCTCCTTAAAAATATTTTTCTAAACAAAACCCTCATATATTTTCTAGAAGATCACATTATATTCTATTTATTAAGGTTTTAATTGTTAATAAACTTTGGCATTTGATAGAGTGAACTTAGTGCTTAATTCTTAGAACTGTCAAATTTATGGGGCGCTCCGTGGCTGAGTGGTCTAAAGCATCACCGCTAATCGCTTGAGAGCGTAGGAGTGTGGGTTCGATTCCCACCGTGGCCCTGGGTGTTTTCTTCGTTATTCTTCTGTGGTTGTACATCTGTCATTGTGCTATTTGTCCTATTATCGACGAAGACTTACAAGCGGATCTCAAGAATCAAGCATACAAGTCTGAATATATGTAATGTAATAAAATAAATAAATAAATCAAATTTATGTGATTTATTTACAGTACAAGAAAGTCAAGTACTCCAGGTTCTACCTTCTAGCCATTGTTGAATGACCAGAAATGAATTTTGTACTACAGATTTCTGTATGCATACTTGCTTACATGAGTGAGTGCTTGGAGTTTTTCCGGGTTGACATTTTTAAGACATGTCTGTGCAGCCAAACATCTACGAATTAAATTTTTTGCAAAGTACTTATTTAAAATGCTAATGCATTAGAATTTTCAAACAATATTTATTTTAATAGTGCACTTAAAGTAAACTGATGCTGTTTCCATTACATGGATTTTTAATGACTAATGTCAAGTTAATAAAATGATGAGTAAATATCGTGAAAGAGTAAAAAAAATAAATAAAAGGATATTTTCGAACAAAATAAAGTTTTGTATTTTCCGATTTATAGTTGCGAATAATTTTGCTTATAATTTGCGAAATCATATTGATTTAATAAAATTATCGTTAGATAATGGGGGAAGTATGTCGAGAGATTTTCATTCCTGGTAGGGCCACTTTGGGCGTGAAAACTATTCCATTTCTCCCAGCTAACACTAACAGGTAACAGTGCAAAGTTAGTCATATACTCTTTGGTGCACCAGGCCTTGGCCAACAGAAAGTGTCCCCATTACCATTTTTTTCACCTGCTCCTGATTGGTACCCAGGAAATGGTCCTATTGGTTTTATTGCTTTCAAAGGTTCAAGAACTGACCAGGCTACATATTCTACATTTGCTAGTGTCCATCCCCATTGCCTTAAATTTGATACCAAACGTAAGCTCTATACTACATGTTGTAAATGCTGTGTCTACTAGACCAGCCCCAACACCTTATTTTGTATCTGGGATTTATTAAGGAGGATTTACTTGCAAATCCCCGGCAGTTTCTTGATTTTGTGAGGATTGGGGATTTGTAGATCTGGTGTAGCAATTCTGCACTGGATAGGATCAGATGCAATAACAACAACAACACAAAATCATCCTTGAATACGCATTTTGCTTTTCTTAAAATAAACTGTAATTATTTATAATAATTTTATTTATAATGAAATTTCTAAAATTATAAGTGATGTGATTTATTCTTTTTTAAAGTGATATGTATTAAAAATGAAATGAAATAATTCAAAGAAACGTGCTTTAGAGATAAAGATAAGCACATCATTAGAAGCATTCTACGTGAAAAATAAATGCATTGGCATTGACATTAAATTTAGTTGTTAAATTTAATAATAATCAATTAATTGTTAAATTTAATAAATGATAAATTTAGTTGTTAAATTAACCACCCGATTACATTACAAACATCTGAAAAAACTAGTTGTTGCCATTCTGTGTGTGTGGTGTGTGTGAAAATACCTCATTTCGAACCAAAATATTCCCCAGTTGTGTTGCAAGCAAATGCTGTTCAAAATTTATAAGTATTTTTATTTTTTACCATATACTTTACTTGTTCTTGTACATTTTCTAGAACTATTTTGGTTTCGAAGACTTTTCATTCAGCCGTTTTATCCGTTGGTGAATTTCAAAGCTAAATTTGAAATTCAGTAGGATGGAAAGTGTATTATTTTCTCAAGGATGAGAAAACGGTGCATTCTTCTTTTGCTTTCTTTTTCATGGTTGAAAAAACCAACATACAGTAGTTTAACATTTTTGCTCTCTTCAGCGATCGTTATAAGAGTTTTTAAATGCAACTGATTTCTTTTCTCTCATATTACATCTTTTAAAACATGTATACTTGGTATATATCCATTACAAAACTAATGCATTCATATGATTAAATTTTTAGCATTCTATATTAGATGAAAATAAATAGAGAATTACAAATGTCTCTACTTTTAGTTTACAGCTAAAAAGAGTTTAGGACTATTTTTTTGTTTTAAATGATTTAGACGTTTTAAAACGGAAACCTGTTTTTAATTACTTCTTTATTAATTATCTACCTCTCAAAAATTCAAGAAAATATTTTTAACACGAGTGAAATGTTCGATGAATTACATTAATTTTTAGTAATTTTAATTTATGATGTACCTCTTTTCATATTTTGAGTATTATAATTAATAAAATCATTTTAACTATGGAGAGCTGTCTAAAAGTGTGATATCTCTTTTATATATAATATTTAAAAACAAGAGAACACACTTTTTAAAAAACTGTTATGACAAAATTTGAAAGGTTTTAATTTGCGTTGTTGTTGCTTGATATACGTTTCCTGCTGACTTAAAGGCCGATAAATACTGCAAACCACCTTCTCAGTTTGAGCCACAGCCAAGTCACGAGATCGACACCTAAGCTGACACCTTCCTTACCATACCAATGAAAAGAAATTGTGACCACAACATATTTTACGTGCTCCAGTAACTATTAGTGAACGCGACTGGCGACATTTCTTCTATTGGATCAGGTATAAAACTCATTTCCTAAGCACGAGGACTAGGTCTAAGCCCATTGGTCTTACTTGCGTTGGTTCCCATTAAAGAAGAATATCAGGGAAAAATTGCATATATTTTGTTTGTAATATGTTTGTGGCTGCCTACTTTTTCCAACATATAGAAACACCGGTAGTGCAGTCAATCAACTCATTAGTTTAATTCATGGTCAAATGACGAGATCAACACCTGTGATGGCATTCTCCATTTCATACCACACAGCAAACATGACTCATTTTAAGTACCTCAGTCACACTGCATTTTTCACTGGATTTTGTATAGAACCCATTACCTCCCAGTCACGAGGACACCTTAACAAACCCATTCACCACGAACTCAGGAAGTTTAGTGGGAGTGCATTATTACAATGGAATTCATGCAACTCATTTTTGCCCACCGGAGCCTCTAAACAAAGCCAATCACATCTTAAAAATGAGCACGTTCAAGTGATGAGGTTGACGCGTGATGAGTTTGCGTCTTTCACTCCATACCATAGAAGTGAAAGAACATTAGAGTTTAGAGTTTTTAACAAATGATCTACGGAGTTGATCTACTGATCTACGGAGCACTACGGAGTTGGGTTGCGACAGTCATCAAGATTCCAGATAAGGAACAAAATCTTTCACCCGTAGACTATTCTGTCATCAAATTAAAAAATCAATGACAAGAAAATGTTAATTGAATTTCAAGAGTTTCCTAAGAATTTTTTTTAAAGATTTATTTGTGTTACAGGCTTATAATGTAGCCAAAGTTATCAATTTGCTTCAGCTTATTTTTCTTCTTTGTAATTCTTAGTCTGATAACGCCAAAGTTTTTCATTGATATATATGATATAAATTAAGTACACATCATTTACTTGCAAAATAGCAGTCGAAATTAAAAATATTCTCAACGTATTTAGAATAATATTAAAGCGAAGAATTTTTTTGCCAATTTATTTTCTTGTTTGAAGTTTAGTTACCACTGTTCTAGAGAAAAAAATCATATGAATAGCTGACATTTCTGACATAGGAATATCTTAAGATAAAAACAACCATCATCAGCAAATAAAAACAATTATTTTTGTTTTTGGTTTATCCTTCTACGATTTCTTTTTTTTTCCACGGCAAAGATAACAGGACTAGAAATTATAAATAAAAAGGATTCGAACCATTAAAAACACTTAGATCCGAATTAGGAGTTGACCTCATGTACTGTTATTTTGAAAACTATTATACCAGTTATTCAACTACTGCTTCAATTAAAACTAAATAAAGTAAGAATTGTAATAAATATTGTGATTAAAATTTGTAATTATAATGCTTATAGAAATTAGATATATACAATTTCAATTAATCACTTGAATATGCAAATGTTTTTACATGATCAATGTGTAAAAGTTTAACATATTTTTATTTTATTCATAAGTGTTAAATGCACAGATCACGAAATATTGATTGCACTGATTTTATGCGTAAAATTCTAACATATTCAATCAGAATAGATCTAATGTAAATTAATGAATATTTATTAGAGAATAATTGATTGCAAAATGTGCTTGTAAAAAATCTAGCTCCTAAAACGATGCAATTTTAAAATAAGTGTTTTATTTTTGGCTTATATAATTGGTTAAGTTAGGTTACTACAATACGTTTTAGAATGTCTATGTCTTTCAACTAAAAAGACTCTCTAAATTAAACTATCCTTATTTTTATTTTGAAACACAGTCAAATGACGAGGTCAGCATCTGAGCTAGCAACCTCTTTTTCATACTCATCAGTAGAACATTGGATTCTATGGAATTTTATATAAGCGTGAGTTCTCTCAGCAAGGCGTTTTGCAAGTGAATCAAGTATCGAACCTGCAACATTGTGTACACCAGAATGACGTGTTTTGCTCTTCTGATACAGCTTCTCTGACTCGCATTTCTCCTTAATCCGTAATTCTTCAATGAAAAAAATAACATACTTTTACTAGGTATGATTTTGACAAGATATCAGCATATGATTTGCTGCTTCCATTTATTTTAATAAACATAAACAAATATGCATTCTGTTGCTTCTTTTGTCAACGCTCATGCAGATATTTATATTCTAAGAGATAGATAATTAATTTATATTTTCACTAATTATACACACACATTCAAAGCTTAATATATGTATGATTTAATTCTATAAAAGTTTACTCTTCTCATTTCTATCCTCTAATATTTAATTATTAAACGTTATATCCTCGAGTCAAAAATATTTAATATCTTCATCAAAAATGTACATTTTATGGAATTATTTCAAGCGTAAATTCTCTAATCCAAAGAAATGTATGCTCGTGGGAACTTGAGAGTGTCTTAAAACGTGTTCTCTTTATTCAGATTTGTCACTGAAGAAATGCGGTGTGTGTGGGGAGGAACTTATACCTGGAGATAATCGGACAGGGGAAACCTGTGGAATATTCCGAAATACTTCCTGAGGCGAAAGTGGAGAACTCAAAAGGAAGAGGGAAGTATTTGTTATGCCTTCAAGAAATAACCAAGATGTAAGTAGAGAAAATTTTATTTTAATAGACCCTTATTAAGATCTACATGAAAAGCATGAAAATGTGTATTTTAACGGAACCAAGAGTAGCAATCGACCCGTTGCTATGGTTACGCTTACCCTCCATTAAAGGTCAACACCTCTTTCAAGTAAGATATTAGAGATATAGAGCATCAAAACATTTATTTTTTGATAAAAGTCAATATCATGATACAATATACAAATAATATTGAAAAGAAAGGATTAATTATTGCGATAATTTTATTAATTTACCATTAATGAGCTTATAAAATAAATGGTACTCAGATTTCATGTAAATAAAATCCACAGTAATTGGCTTTAAGAATATAAAAACAACTTAAAAAATATAACAAAGTAGAAAATATTTGCGGTTATACTTTAGAAAAGAATGTATTAAGATAAATATAGAGAATCAAGTGACAAATATTTTTTTAATTTTTAAGCGAAATAGAAAAGTCTATAACTCCATAACCTCCTTTAAACTAATTACTTGAATTAAAATTAAATGAGGGCGTCAGTTTAAATTTTAGGAACACACTTGACGTATAACCAAATATATAAAATCGTCCAACATATCTTATTTTAATGTAAATTTTTCTCAAATTTTTAATGTAAGATATAAGATATATAGGAGATAAATATAACATAAATCCTTATAAATGTGTAGTTTAATTAATAGTAGGTCATTTATTAGAGCAAATGCGGAGTAATAAAAAACTTCACAAATATGATAGTAAAAACAATATAATATAATATATTATTTAGAAGCCTTGTTTATAATTTGAATATCATTCAACAAGAAGTGATATTATTGAAATCATAGTTTCATGATGTAAGAAACAGATAGCTTTCTAAATATCAGGAAATGATTCTACTTTCCTAGGAATCGAAATATTATATTTAAAAAAAGAAGTTTTTAAAATAGCCCCAGAAATTAAAATTTCATACAGTATGATCTTCAGTATATCAATTTGTCCTTTTAAAAATTCATAGTATAATCTCTTGTAACAACAGTATGTCCAGTAAATTGAATATATTTATTTTGAATACTATGAATAAGAGTGATGTTGTAGAAATAGGTTTTACAATAAAAGAATTATGTATTTCATAAACATAACATTTTCTACTTTCCCGCAAATAGAAACATCAGTTAAAAGAAGCAGTTCTTAAAATATACTCAGAAGCTAAAACTTCATACCATAGTATGTCCAAATAAAAATGCATACATTATAACTTTTCGTAACAACGTCCAGTAAATTTAGAAGATATATTTATTTTGAATAAAAGTGAACAAAAGAGTAATATTACCGAAATTAGTCTTGCAATAAAAAATTTATGTAGTTTCGTAAATGTAACTGTTTATACTTTCTAGGAAATCAAAACATCAAGTAAAAGTCTTTACAATAATCTCAAAAATTAAAATTTTCTATAGTATAACCTCTAGTATGCCCCAGCTTTATTTTTACATCTGTTGAAATATTGCCATGCATTGCACGTGCGTGTTAATAATTTTTTTTTTTAGTAAATGCTTTCGGATGAACTTGTATTTTATAATAAATGTGAATCAAAGCAGCGTTTTTGCATTTAAAACGTACATCTATTTCAATTTGGCTTGATTGTTATTCTACGGTCGCTTTTTGCTCAGGACAGCTAACTCGACATTAATTTATAATTGACAGATGATTCGAAACCACTTTAATTAACATACCTAGGGTTCAACATAGTCTAGAGACAGGACTGCACCCTCAGGAACATAATGTATCGGATTAGAGATCTCATCATTTGTCGAACATCGGTAGTTGTTGCTGCTTCTCCATACACATGACGGTGCGTGTGCGCAGTTTTCCGGGTTTCCTCCCTTGTGACACGTGAATGCAGTTTCTTATCCCTGAATAATTCTCCTGGTACGTAATTTATACACGGTAGGTATTAAAATGCTTTACAATGGATTTCGGCCATTTGGCTGTCCACTCGCGGTATCAAAATAGCCAAGCCAGTGATGATAATTGAAGATTAGACACTAAGCAATTCATTCAACTGCTACTGTAAAAAAGTCCTTCATCAAAAATGTGATTCACCAAAAAATGAAAAAGGTTATGATGTCCTACTTATATTAAAAACGTGTCACTTGTTCTTCAAGGCGTAATAATGTATTGTTTAATATTTTCACAAATCGACAAAATAACGTTGATCGGTAACATTGAATTGAGTTGGAGCTATTTTCGTTTAATAAAAAAATGACAGACAAACAAACTTATTTTAAAGTAAAAATTTTATTATTTGAGTGAGAAGTATGAAATATTTCAGTGGGAATCAAAGCACACAGTAAACAAGCATTTTCTCTTTTCGAACTCATAAGCTTATCTGTGCTTGTATCGGTGGTTCTAGTGATGCCCCATAATCCTTGTCGCCAGCATTGTCATCGTTTATCTATTGCAGGTACGTGGATGACATTTTTACCCAGAAAATTCCTGATATTTCTGCAAACATATTGTTGTCGTATAAGAAACTCTCCAGTTTCTTATACGACAACAAAGGTTTTCTAAGCAACACAACACCTCACCTAATAGTCAATATGGTAAAGTTGTTTTCGAATCGTCACTTCTGAACATATTGGGACTTTTTTGATTTTTTTTATTTAAAATCTTCTGCGATATTAAATTTTATTTTGTATGCTACATTTTGCAAAAATACAAATTTTTGTTTCTGCAAACCACAATTTTTTTCATCAAATACATTTTATCAAATACACTGTATTTTTAGATGGCTGATAAATATTAATTTGACTTTTAATGGCTTCCTTTATTTTTAATTTTTACTGCAGAAAAAACGTTCAGTTGGTGCAGTCCCCTTAACATTTTTTGCTTAAAATTGGTACAAATACCGCGTAAATTAAACTTTGATACAATTATTCCTTTTCTATAAAGTTTTCCATTTATGCTATATTTTATCTTACAAATATCGTAATATTTATCTTAAAGTTGTAAGAAGATGAAATTAATTTATAATGATATACACTATAAGCTTTTTTACTAAAATTATGGTTTATTTGCTTTTCTATGGTCAATGCATGTACTCGATGGATAAGCGACTAAAACCTATAGATTTAGAAGATTCCGATCTACAGTAAACACATCCACATCTAAGATTAGAACCGAACTCATGAGATAATCAATAGAAGACCAGGGGAGGACACCATTCACTAATCAGCTCACTAATGCAACTATTATTTTTCAAAATTCATCACTGAGAAGTTACTCAAACTTTTTTTTCCTGTTTAAATCATGAATTTAGATTAGAATTGTTATGATATCATATTCGATACATGGAACATAACACATAAACTTTGTTCGCTTGTCAATTTTCTATCACTTTTTGCTTTCGAGTTCTAATTCAGTTGGGATCTACAATTTAATATGGACTCCGAGCCAATGCAAACGTCAACACCCGAGAAGAGAATCAAACCAATGAACTATTGAATTGAATATAAGGCCGTTAACTATTCAGCACTCAACTCTGCTAAAGTACTTAAAAAGATCTTTAATAGAGCGCCCTATATTCAAATCTATGTATGCTTTACTAAACTTTCATCAGTTTAACCAATATCCACCATCAAAATCAAATTAATGCAGAGAGTAGTTAGAAGCAAATAATTTTTTTACCAGTGTTATGAAGTATTTTTGCGTCATTGAAATAATATGCAAATAGTTAGAATTTTAATTGAGTATGATGTTTATTTGGTAAGCATTTTACGTGGTAGAACTGTCTTATGTTTACAAATAATTTAATGATTCTTATGTAATGTAGACAGATTGAAAACACTTTTGCTATAAAATGTAGTTCAGCTCACACAATTACAATACTTGAAAGAATACATGAAACCAAACTTTATATAATAACAGAGGAAGAAAAATTCTATTTCAAAGCAGATCCACTGTTTGAGGGAATTAAAATTGAAATGGTTAACAGAAAACTGTCTTAATCAATTTCTATGACGATGATTGATTTCTAATTAGTTTCGAAACAAGGCAAAATGACATACATCTGCATTGTTATAGTGAAAAGGGTTGGAAAGGGAGGCACTAGTTTCCCCTTTCCAAAGAACGGATATTTGACTTATTCCCTTTTGACCGAGATTTATGTAACAAAGTCTGCGTCGTACTCTTAAAATTTTATCTAGCAATACATTTAGCTGTGAAAGCTAAAAAAGGATAGTTTAACTTTAGTACAACAATAAATGGAATTGTTTTCCAAATTATTTTTCTACCACTGATTCTGAAGAGGGATTCTAGTAAATTTGTGTGTCAGAAATGAATCACAGCGTTATTATTTTTCAGTTTTACTGCGAGTTTTCGGCTACTGTATGTGTAAGAAATATCTATTGATTAATGTAGAAATAGAAAAATACTTAATATATATATATATATATATATATATATATATATATATATATATATATATATATATATATATATATATATATATATATATATATATATATATATATATATATATATATATATAAACATACCTAATTCCCTTCCATCCCTTGCAACTATTATTGCAACAGTTGTATTATTCCAGGGGTATTTCTGGATGGGGTATGCATTATTGACCGAAGTGGCAGTGAAATGACTTCCCAATAGGTTTTGGGTTCTACAGTTTGTGGGTTTGGTTCTATTCGCACTGGTTCGGAGTCCACATTAAACTGTAGATCCCGGTCTAATTTCTCGTGTGCAAAAAAGGGTCATTTAGCATCAATCCATCCAACAATAAAAAAATTAAGCACAATTTTGTTTTAATATTGTTTCCAGAAAGACCTCAAATATTTTTAGGGGATATGTAATATTGTTTTATCATTAGTTTAGCAATACAGACAAAAATACAAGGTAGATTTAATTTTTCATCAAGTTAAACCGAGAATTTCATACTTGTGTTACAGCATAGCATTTTAAAATTATTAGAATTTATATATTTTTAACTTTTGTTTTCTTAAAACAAATTTATTTGTATAGAACATTTAATTCATCCATGGGATAATAATATAATTAATTTGTACGTATTTCAATAAGACTTTGAAAAATATTAATCTATTTTCTACATAGATAAAATAAAATTAATTAAAAAATAAATTTTATCCTTAGAATATTCGTAAATTTATAATTTCAATTCAGGTATTTTTGCTGTATCATCGAATTAGTTAAACCATACATCATCGTTGTCGTACCCAGAAATTGAATTATAATTGAATAAATTTTTAAACAAACATTATGAATTTTTACTCGCTGTGATTTGAGTATTTGAAAGATAAATATTTTGTAAATTTTATTAGGAATGGATTACAAGTCCAATCACTTATATTTATGAAAAAGCCCCTTATACATATTCAGGTGAAAAAGGAGATGAGGAAACAAAGAACACGATAAATGAAATCTTTTCTAAAAATACTGGATGCATTTAATAAAAATAAACGAGTATAATATTTGTTTTATATTTGATATAGTAATTAATTTTTTATTCTAATGTTTTTCTTAGAACGCAACTTAAAAATTTTCAAAGTATAAAAAAATTATATTTATTCATATTCGCAGCCTCATTTTTAAATTTCAATCTGATTAAAAAAAATTTTAATACTAAGCACATGAATTCTGCTACATAAGCAATTTACGTCACTGCTATTTACGTCAAAGAGCTGCCTACTTACGTCATTACTGAGTTAGAAGTTAAATGGTTATCAGTTTCGTTTTTAATTCCTTTGCTCTTGATTTCCACATTGAGCATGAACATTTATGTTAGCTCTAAATTCTCTAAAAACTGTAGCACGAATACCTGGTCGGAAAAGCATCGTTCTCATGAGTAGTGGGTTCTGCACTTGACACAACCTTAGATCGTCATCCTGAGTGGATCACTTTTTACTGTTAAAATTTCATAACTCTCAATGTCTTTATCAGAGAGAAGAGGAAGCCAACCCAGAAGTTGACCTCGTTAGTTGATAGTAGTTTAAAATTACAAGGCAGTCACATGTTTTAATGTCTTCAGTCAGCTGAAATAATCAACTTGAAGTGTAACTGTATAATTTATCTTAACTTGTAAGACTCTTATGAATTATCTCTCATTTGCAAAACACAACATAAAAAGATAAGTAAACCAAAAAAATCCTAAACTACTTGTATCATTTTGAGTGAGAAATAAAAAAAATTGGTTATATTAATATGATGATATTTATTCTTATTCAAATGGAAAGCTTCCTTGAATGTCAAGTCTTAATAGTACACACGGAAGCTAATTTCATTTCTGTCTATAAAATTTCTTCTGTGTTTTAAATTATTAAAATTTTGTAAACTGTAGTATTTAAATTATTTCAGTTTCATGCTTTCAATAAAATTAACTTTGCTCAGATGTTTGCGTAAGTGTTAATTAATGCTTTGCACTACATAGCGGAAAGTTTAATAACCAAACGCTTTTGTGTTGAGCATTTGATTAATAGAATATTTTTTCCTGGACTTTCATATATTTATTTTAAATTTCAGATATAATTTTTCATTGATAGTGTCGGTATTTGTGAGTTACAAGAAAGAAAACTCTCAAGCACACTCATCTCCAACAATGTCTGGAATTGATCGATGTAAGCAAATTAATTAATTTTCTTTTCGCCTTTCGTTTGCTTCCAGCAATGTCTAGAATTTATCAATATAAGCAAATTAATTTATTCGTATTTTCCTAAATGAAAGGTATGCAGTAACATTTCATTCACTTCACATTCTTAAATAAAGGATTTATCTTAGATTTTAAAGCTAAATGAAGAAGGTAATTACCTTCTTTCATTTTACCATTTTATTTAAAGTGATAACACAAAAATCATACATCTTTAATTGTTTTATGTTGAGGTAATGCTCGCGCGTGCGTGCGCGATAATATTTAGACCTGAATGCGAAGAAATATGTTGCAATAAACTTTAAATTTTAAGATTTTTCTTAAAAACAAAATAAAAATTATGAACATATATGATGAAAATGTATTTTAAAATCCTAAATATTTACAACAAGTTTATAAGTTGGAGCATTGCTAAATAAAAATTTCTCTGTTATATAACAAATTACAAAATTAAGGATTTGAACAACGATATATGAGCAATTGGTCATTTAAGAAACGGGTAATGCTCCTATTGAATACATTTTAGTATATATGATCCTTATTTGTAACATGAAGTTGACATAATAAAGATTTATGCAGTTAGTTTGCTTGCATGGAAACTTAATGTCATGAATTTTCTTAAGGAAATGCATGAGCTTTCCGTAAGAAAGGACAACAAATTCATGCATTTTTAACGCAACAGCTACCTTTTGTATGAAATATTTCAAATTACTTTAGAATTTCTTCAAGAACTCCTAAAGTAACAAGAAGTTTTAATATGAATTCATATATCACATCATTTTTCATTTTCTGAACTTCATTGCAATTTTTTCATTAAATGTAAGGGTTTTTTTTTCTTAAAAAATATATAATTAGTAACTATAAAAAATAATGAAAAATGAAAAAAGTAAGTAAATACTCAAAATACCTAGATATAAATAATCTTAAAAGCAATATTATTTGCTCAACATATGAACGTTTTTTTAACAAAAATTTATAAATAGTGATTATAAAAGGAATTGAAAAAATAATTGAATATTAAGCTCCATCAATTGCAAAAAAACTCATTTTTATAGCAGAAAATAATAAACTAAGAAGCGTGTATCAGAAACAAAATCATGTAATAGTTATTAATGTAATTAAAGAGGACCTATTAATATACATAATACAAAGAAAAATATTATATTAAAAATATCTGTGTTAAAAAAAACTGATTGATTTTTGATTCTTTAAATTATTTTAAAAATTAAGTATTATAAATTACAGCTCTATATCCACAAGAAAAAACGGAAATTTAGTCTCAATAAAATGAACTGGCATTAAAAGGAAAAAAAATCAAATGATAACCATTATGTATTCTCTAAATATGACTCTAATGAAAGTTGGTTTTTAAATATTCTCAAGATGAACATACAGGTCAACAGGATGAACATACAAGACCTGATATTGCAATTCACAAATAATTTAGCACCAGACATATTCGCTCCAGTCGATTGAGTAGCAATTTCAATGAAAATGCAAGACGAGGAAATTTCCTCAATGAATAATAAAGAGGTTGATTCACGCCCTGAAGTGAATGGGGCCATTAAGGGAGAAGCAGAAGGGTGTTGTTTATTGTACTCGAAAATTCATTAGTGGAAGAACTTAACAGCAGCTCTCTCTCCCTTTAGCTTAAGCGTTCTTGCTAATATGCTAAATGGAATATTGAAATTAAATTCGTGATAGAAGCTGCTTTGAATGTCTCATTCACTAGTATTATTATTTTATTTGCAATTTTGTCCATTTAGATTATACAAGGCTGCGTAGTAAGTATTGGAATATATCCTAAAAAGTAATATATATGAAATCCGAATTTTTATCATAGGAAAGGGAAAAATTTGACACAGGAATTAAGTGAGTTGAAAATCATACTAACATTAGACCTTATAAGATTAACCCTAAATAGTAAGAAAAATGCCCTAAATAGTAAGATCAACCCTAGTAATTTTTGAATGAAACCGAATCGAATTTGAAAACTTTTGGAGCAGGAAGTTGATGCTATTCATCCGGTATGAAATGGTATTGCTTTTACACCAAAGTCTGCTTAAATCTAAAATTAATCATTTAGACTCGTTACCGATATATATAATCTATTAAGCTAGTTATTTAAATATTCTTATATTTTTAGTTTTTCCAGTAAATAAATTTCTTCTTGTAAATGAAATTATTAATATCAATAACTTATATATAAACATAAATAAATACGAATAATGAAATTATTGAATCCTGTTTTTTAGTATTTATGATAGTTACTTTCAAATAGACATTTTATAAAGTGTATTTAATTTCTTTTACGTTATTTCCGTTTCTTACCTACAAATTTTCTAAAATTGTACCTAGGCATAGGTAATGATTGCATAGTTTTGTAATTACATAATTTTCTTAGTTTGTAACCGTTCACAAAACTCATATTTCATAGTCATTTTAATTAAATGTATATTGTGTGATAAAAAAAAATTGCAAGTTCGCGAATGTGGGTATATAAAGTTATACAATTTCACAAGCAAGGATATACATTACAATGTTTTTGCAACAGCATTTAGCATAACAAAATGATTGTAGTAAGCATTTGGTAATAAATCAAATGTAGAATCACCGGTGATGCATGTAGCGACAAATGTAGAATCTCTGACGATGCATGTAACAACAAATTTAGTCTCCAGCGATGCATATATCAACAATTCGAGAAGGACTCTTAATTAAATGGTTGATTGTGATTAGAGGGCTGAACAACCATTCGTTAGAAACAATTTGGTAACTTTTAAGCAAGAACTTTAAATAGCAGCTCTCAAAACGACAAAAAATCTTATTCCAGGTAACTTTGCATAAGGCAAGATATTGAAATACTGACTCATGTAATATCTAAATATCTTGTATGGTTTGGTAACAGATGTTTCAAGTGAATTATGGCCTTATCTTGTGATCAGTTCCAGAACAGAAAATGAATAAAAAACTATGCATTTTATCTGAATAAATATGATATTTATAATTTATAAATATTTTATGTTGAAGGCATCATTTAATATATTTTAAAGTAACTAAAACTGCTTTCATTTATTCAATAATGATTTAATAATTTATCATATTATTGCTGAAATATATAATAACTATACATATATTATTTCCTTATTAAATTTTATTAAATGTTGCTGTGTTTTTTTGAAATTGTACAACTTGTGAAGGAAATGTGCTAAATTATTCAATTTGTAATTGATATAATATTTTAATTATTTAATTAAATAACTTTGAATTTAGAGCAGCAACAACTGTGTTCAAAGTTTTTATCATTACCATAAACATCAGAAAAGATTCTTATCTTATTATCGTATTTATTACCATTGAAGAAAGTAATTTTGATGAGTTTCTCGAATGTAATGGATACGACTCATTAGATTGAGCTAAACTCATTATAAAAGTTAATTTATTCCATCAGTTTCAGATTACAAATTAAATTAAGCTCCTCAGAGTTTACTTAAGAAACGTACACAAACTGATATTTAATATTATAGAAGTCATTATAGGTGTTTCTTAGTCAAAGATAATATTTTTCACGCATATTAATTCTAGCAATGTTTTACCACTGGGTAAATGAAACATTTGACACTATTTTTTACCAAAATTTAGATAAGTATACAATTTTTTTTATTCCATTACATGTAAGTAGTGTTTTTATTATTAAGTTGTTTGTCATGCTAAAAGCGCTGCCGGCCTTTGTGAGCATCATGAAAAAATCTGTGCTGAAATCATATTATTTTGATAAATAAAATACTTTCAACTTTACGTGCACTGTTTTTTAGTTTATTATTATAATATAATATAAATATATACATAGTAATATTATTTTAGTAATAAATTGTTGATTATCTCTAAGATTGCTTAATTTGCAAAAGTACTGTATTTAATGAAACTTTTTCAAGTTATACATTTATGCGGGTGTATATATGCATATATATATATATATATATATATATATATATATATATATATATATATATATATATATATATATATATATATATATATATATATATATATATATAAATTATGAGCATATTATATACAGGTGGAGCGTGGAAAAAATATTGCCAATGGTGGTAAAGTTATAAAAATGATGAATACACAAAAATGTAAAAGCAAAATCCTATTCACTTAGCGATACAGAACTAAAATTTCCATCAACCTAATCACAATATGAGGAAAAAGAAGGAACAACTCTAGTCTTTGTAACTAATTGGTAATTGAATTTCACAGAACTATCGAACGACAACAGCTTTATTTTCTTAGAAGGAAAGAAATGCTTTTTCTCTTTTTTTCTCAGTAAAAGAAATATGAAGAGATAGGGAGTACTCACAAATGAAAAGTCCAGGAGAACGCAAAAGGAAAAAGGCCTGGAAGCACTTTTTTATCATTCAGACAGATAAATAAGGAATGTATTATTGATGTCGGTTGTCACCACATTTTTTACACGCCTCGTTTTATTAAAATAGATATTATGGATGGTTACTTCACATATAGTTTTCATAAACCATTGCATCCGTTGTTTCAAACAAAGGTTTATTAAGTATTAAGATTAAAATATCATACGCCATTCTTAATTACTTTTCAGTTTTAACATGAGAAAAAGTGTAAAAATATACAAACTAGAATGTGATTTAACTTCAATAATACTTTAAGATTATATTATCTAGTTGTTAAGATTATATTATCTAATTATTAGTTTCTTAAGATTATATTATCTCCAATGGAATATTTATGCAAAGTTTTAAAATACTTATTTTAATCTAAAATAAATATTGAAAGAGAATGTGGCTTTTTTGTATATTTATTCATTTAAATTTCAATTAAAACCAGTTTTGTTAGTTGCTAATTAAAATTACATATTTTAATTTGCCTATACTTATACGTATTGTGTCAAGCTTACAATAGAATACTTACGAGAGATGGAAATTAGTAACATTTTATTGTGAACATTCTTGTATTTTTTTTAAATTTTAGATATAATTAATATTATATGTTCCACTAGCTATTGTTTAACTTGTAAAATTTCTCATCTATATTGCACAAAAGAAAATATTAAATTTTAAAATAACGATTTTATAATCAAAATTTTATGATTATACGGAGAGTAATCAATGTATTAAGACATCATTATTATTTATATTAACTCGCATTATATCAAAACTAAAAATTTCTACTGTCATCTTTATAAATTACTTAACTGCTAAGTCACTGTTATTTTTCTGTTTAAGTTTGATCATATTTAAAACAATAACAGAATTTAACAATAAAGATTTACATAGCAAATAGTTTCACAGATGATTTAGAAATTCTGAAAAATATTGCATTTCAATATTCTAAATTATTTACTTAAAAATTTATAATACTGAATATTCCCGAAGCAATCTCTTATTTCTGTAAAGTAAAATTGACCAGTTTTAAATTAATTTATTTTCACTTACTTACCCCATATTTTTATTCTTTAAATTATAAATATTTATAAGCTTCAAATATCAATTTAGTATCATTATCTGCATTCTATATTTTTATATAACTTTTCACACCAATTTCTTCTTGGGAAGGAAAATAAACAGCCCCAAATTTTTCTCACCTGAGTCGTATTATTGAAGGAGATTATGACAACTCCTACGTAGCCAATTGTAGATTAATTAACCTTTAGGCCATGCAGTTTCATAGCCTTTTGATCCAATTCTCACCTTGGGTGTAGTATTTTCTAGTGTTCTCAAATGAACTTTAAATTGTAGATTCGGGAAAAATCAATCCTGCTGGGCTAAATATATATTTTCAATTCCTTTTCTCTATTTAATATTTATGGTATCATTGTGGTATTTTCAACGATAGATCGATATACAGTTTTAAGGATCTATTTAATTTTTTTCTTACTTTTTCATGTAAAAAAAGCAATGCTGTTCCATCAGTCTCCTCAACAATATGAACACTTGATTCTTATTCTTTAAATCCAGAATAATTTTTCTTTGTAATTCACAACAAGTATTCTCAATTTTTGTGTGTTCATATTTTCTAAGAATACAAGCTAAATTTGATGTTACTTACACTCTGATATAAACTTCTATTAGTAATTACCGTTTTAAATCTAAATAGATCTGGAATTTTATTACAGTTCTGAAATTTTCTTTTGCTTTGTAATAATAGAGTTTCTAAGGTTGATAGGATTAGGTGCAGTTGATTTATATCACATATTTAAATGTCACAGAAGTATACACTGACATACAGCATGATTTTGCTCTTTAAAATATTATTTAGTCTACCATGACCATGTAAGATTGGTAAAATAAGTTTGACTTGATATAGTTTTTACAATTTATGTGTTCTCACACATTATTATATTTGAAATGTGAAGGACAATTTTAATCTGTAATAAATAATTCATTGTCAACGAAAGCATGACAAGAACCAGGAATTGAATATACCAAGAACTGAAGTGAAGTAAATCTGCTAGTTCTAGTATTTTTATTGAAATCTCTTAAAGGATAGTTATTAAAAAAATTAAACTGTTAAAACAATAATGGTAACAACTAAAAATGGATAATTTATTTTTAGTTTAAAAGTTTGAGATCAATTTAACTTATACTGATTTTCAAGTAAATTCATTGTAAATAAATTTAAGCAGTTACAATCTGTTTCAAGAAATGATAAATACACAAGAAAACGAGCTATAACAACGAAATATTCATGTTGATGTGTTTTGATTAATTATGCAAATGACTAACGAGTTCATCTTTGGAGAGCACTTGGAAAGTGTGCTATGTGACATTTTATAGAAAAATATGCGAGTTTTAAAACAACCCGTACTAGAGTTCATGGATAATTAGAGAAAAAATTCATTTTTATATGGGATTTTAATAACATATATTTGAATTATTTTCTATCAACTTCAATTTTACTACGTGAGATTTATATAAAAACCTTTATTTTGATTTATTAAAATATTGCTTAAAAGTGATAATCTAAAATAAGCCAATATATTCTAACAAATTTCATTGCATGATTTCTTCTCAACATTTTGTCCTTGGATGTTCTATAAATTTAATATTTTTTCTTTACTGAGAGCATATTAATTATACTTTTTGAGAAAGATACGGACAAAAGTTTAAGACAGTTATATAGAATTTACATCAGGATTTCTTAAAAAAAATAACACTTTATATTTCTTACATTAACTAAAGCAATCAAATTAGTATAGAAAAAGAGATTTCCATTTTCAGAAAATAAAAATTTTTAATATAACAAAATTACTCAAAGATTAATACCAATAACAGGAATTAAATAACTTTCGCCTACATCAGAATTATCAAAAATAAATGGTAAAATAATAAACCCTACTCTATACATAGTAAATTAAGAACCACAACAACGTTTTTAAAGTGATACTTAGTGAAGACCTTTTCCTCGTATTACTACTTGAAACTTGGCAATGAAGATATTGATTAAAATATAATTTTTTAAGTATTTTAACTCCTTTCCATTCTTAAAATATTTGATATTGTATTAAGTTTAAAATAAAAGTAAAAGTACAGTTATAATAATAAAATAAAATTGATTTTCCAATAATATAATTTCAGTTTTTAAATAGAAAGAGAGTTTGAGGAAAGGAGAATGAAGAATAGAAATTTTACGACAGAAGTTCTTATCAAGTTTTATTTGACTTCCTGAAGATTAGTTATCACAGCATTTCGCATTATTGGAAAAACAAGTTTGATGAGGGGTGAATTCTATTTACTAGACTTATATTACTGCCAAATACTACTTCTGATGGAGAAATGATAAATAATTTAAGGAAGTAGAATGCGTTTATGTGCTGAAACCAGAATATTTCTTCAATTTTTCCAGGAGCCATTTTAATGCACACACATTATAATAAAAATATAAGAATGTTTCTACTCTCTACATTTTTATCAGATATTTTTGAATTTGTCTGCAGATTGCTACACAAAATATTTTCTTTTCCTATGTTTTAATTTCAGAACATTCTTAATAACATTTCTTAGGAAATTTTCTGTTTAAAATAAAGAGGCAATCATGGGTTTCCCCCGTTGTTTTAATCAGTTTTTTTTTAATAAACGTTTGTTACCTTAGCCAGTAAAGTCCCCTGTGCTGAGAAATTCTGAGCATTTTTGAAAGTTCAGAGGGTCTACTGTTGCTTTACTGATGAGACGTGGTATGGATATGAAGGGGGAAGCTCAGATGTCAACCACGTCATTTGATTATGGCTTAAAATTATGAAGTGGTTGGCTGTATTTACCGACTTCAGTCAACAGAAATGGACAGCTGAAAACGTATGGGAGTGAGCTAACCAAATCTTCAATGTATAAATTTGGAACTTCACATTAGCGATTTTAATTATACAAAGAAAAGCGTTACTTAAAAGCAACAGATCACATTTCGTAAGAACATATTTTTCCTTGAATATGAGAGAAAATCAAGATAATGTTGATTTTTGTTGGATCAAAAGTTAGACTAGCCTTTTGTTAAAAGGATATTCTTCTTTCCAATTGAAGAATAAATGGAATACAAAAATTGAATCTTTATATATATATATATATATATATATATATATATATATATATATATATATATATATATATATATATATATATAAAACATAATAATCTTAAATTCATCTGTCGTGATCTGAAACGAAATCAAAGATATTCATATATTCAGCTTAATTTTTTAAAATATATATTCTACAACATAAAGTGAGTTTGAAAAAAATAAAAAAGTGGATGCTAAAATAACACATCAGAATGAATCTCTCGTCATTTGTAAACCTAGAGAAGAAGCAACAAAAATATTCTTTATTCTAAGCAATCTTATTATTCTAAGCGGCCATCTGAGATGCATAAAATTTCTGATAAGTGGAAATTTATTTAAATAAAATAGTTTAGGTTGCATAACATGCTTGGAGACAAACAAAATTTAATATGGCCTCAAAATTTAATACCGAATATTGAATGAGATGGGGAAGATATAAAAATTTGCGAGAGAGAATACATGTTTCCCTGCTCCTGAAATTTATAGAGGAAATATTTAAATTTTATGTATAATCTGGTGTCTTAAAAGTGTGTAAAATGAGAAAGAAAAACCATAAATGCATTTAAATTCTTTTTAATTTATATTTCTAAGCAAATAATTCAAAATGTTTGATGGTGTTTCTGAGTCATCTTGATTCCCGATATTCTCGGAGGGGAATATTGGGAATTGATAGAGGAATATCGATTATATGGGAAGAATCAGTAACAAG
Organism: Latrodectus hesperus; assembly: GCA_037975125.1. Classification (NCBI taxonomy): domain Eukaryota; kingdom Metazoa; phylum Arthropoda; class Arachnida; order Araneae; family Theridiidae; genus Latrodectus; species Latrodectus hesperus. The sequence goes on from CM075859.1 coordinate 12,614,182, forward strand.
ATATCCCTAACCTAAAAAAACCCGACTGAGAATAGAATTAGGAGGACAAAAAATAGAATAGAGAGCATTCTGTTATTCGAAAGACATGCTGAACAAATGCCTAAAATATTTTATAATATTTAAAAATATGTATACAAATAAATGTGAAATATACTTTTCATTAGTATAAAAATTTTAATAGTATGTGTGATTTCATAGTGTATTCATGTGGCAGTTTGTTTGCTTATGCCTCGACAATCAGTTTTTGCTCACGAGAGTTAATTAGACAAGGTTCAATGTTTATTCCGAACCACTACAAACATCCTCACTCGAGACAGGATTCGAACCCTTAAACTGTTGAAAATGAGACTAGGATGATAGCCATTTGGTAAAAATTTGTCTATCGGTATGGCATAGTTAGAAACTTAAAGGTTAACGCTCTGGTTTTCTGCTCAACAATTCATGGGTTCAACTCCTACTTCAGTCATCGATGTGTTGATGTTTCTCCGAATCAGTTTAAAATTGAAAGTACGGTTGAATTATCCGTTTTACAGAAAATGTGAAAGCTGAGCAGCAATTAAGTTACATCAGTAATATCAAAGAAGATTTCTTTTGAGAGGATTTATAGCAAATTATCTATTAAACAGTGGGTTCTAATTACTTATTGTGTGCATAAATGATAGCAGAGCGACAAACAAACCAGTCTAGCAGTAAGGCACTTATCTTCAGTGCGGAAGGTCACAGGTTCATTCTAGCCATAGTTGAATAATGGGAGATTCTGATGTTGTGCTGCTGCATTCTACAGACATGCCTGCCACTGTAAGAGCTTGGGAATTCTCCTTGTGAAGCTACCTATTAGACGGTGGGTTAAGCCTGGTGCGTCTTAAGATGCTTTACAACAGCCTAAAATCTTTAGGTCGTGGTGCCAAAAAGGCAATGCGATAACAAATTTGAGAAAGACCCCTTTAGGCATTTTTCACACTAGACGACTTTTATCATACGATAAAAGTTACTAAAACACCACACAATAGACTGGTCCCCGATAAAATATCGTTTCTCAGTGTTAAAGAGTCCAGTCTATTGTATGGTTTTTAAATAATTTCTCACCATAAAAATCGTAAGATAAAAGTCGTCTTGTGTGAAAGAGGCCTTAGAGATATGATGACTGAAACTATGCGCATTCAAATAAAAGATTTATGATCATTCGCAAGTGCAGATTTTGGAAAAAAAAAATGTGCAAGTCCGATGCCAATCCTAGTTACTGAAAATTAAAAATACATTAGTTTTTTATTTATTTTATGCATGAAATAAATGAAATACCTCGTTTCGTGGTATTTTATTTATCTAAATTTAAATAAATCTTAAATTTTCAACTTCATTTATTACGTTTAAATACATACCTAAAAATAAATTATTGAGTATTTTTATGTTCAGTTATTATCTACCAAATACCATACAACTTGGTTGAGTTCCGGGATTTTGAACACAACAGCCAGAAATACATTGCATCTAAGCTAAAATATTGAATGAAAAAGCTTAAAAGTTCATTTTAAATTCTACCCTAAAAATACGTAGATTTAAGATTAAGACTTCTCATATTTATAAAAGTAAAGCTGAACGGTAATATTGACTGTTGTCTAAAACGCTACGAGGTTTCAAAACTGAAAATTAATCCCCCTATGAATACCTTATTCCTGACCACTGAGCTATTTTAATTTCTTCTATCTCAACCGGAAGAGACATTTTAGTAGTTAAGCATCCCTTTCTTGACAGATAGATTGCGAAGTTGAGAAAGTTCCCTCCAGAGATTTTCATTATGATGGACACTATGCAGATTAAAATGGAAAGGTTTTTGTTCAATCCATTAGTGCTATGAAGATTTTGGGAGGAACGATGCCATTTCGGGTTTCAGTCATGAAACTACTGTCATTCAAAATGGCAAAGCAGTTGGTTATTCAAATAGCACTTAGTGATTTCAAATAGAATGGCTTAAATAGCCAGAAGCAGACTAAAACTATACTAAAATTTTGTGAACAAAATATAACTTATATCTAAAAATCCTGAAAATCTTTTGTAAAACTATGAATTGGTCACTTTATATTTGCAACATTTTATATCTTAATACTTTCTTTCAAGAAAAATATTAACGCACACGCAAAGAGAGCTAGATTTATTATGAGCAAATTGAAAGTTAGATGTGCTTTCCTTCTTAAAAAAGTCCAAACATGTCAAAATAATTCCTTTTATTATTTCAGATATTGTTGTAAAAGATAATGATTTTAATAGTGAATTGCTTTCATTTATCGATGTATCATCAACATAGCGTATAATTGTTGTTCATTGAATATAAGTGAATTTTGGATGTAACTTGAATGTGAAATGATGATAATCATCTAGCTTTTCATTTAAGAGTTATGTAAAATATGGAGTTGAATATTTTAAAGACATCTGGAAACACACTTAAAAATTCAGGGAAAATGTTTTTTAAATGTTCCCAAACATTACTACAGGGAAAATAAAATATTGTTTTCATAAATATCATGTTTCCAATGTAGGGTGGAATCAGAAATGGGATTCTTTTGCATTCATGATATCTGGTGAATTCAGGCACACACAAAACGTTTTTTAAAATATTGTAACTATTTGAAGTTGTATTACAGAGACTGTAGTATAATTGTCTTTAGCATTATACAATGTGGTAGCTTTAAAAAGTCTAATAACATCTGCAATGTAATATTTATTAACATTATAATTTGATAAAAATGTAACTACAATCATTAAATACAAAACTCAAAAATATTAGTCTTAAATAAAAGATTTAGTAAAGAGAGAGAGAGAGAGAAGAGAAATAGTAAAAAAAGAAAAAATAGTTCACAACTCCTTTTTCGCTAATATTTCTCTCATATTTTCTAGCATTAATTTCATTGAAATATCGTTATTTATTTAATAAAAAGTTAAGAAATTCGTCATTATGAAAAAATCATTATTATGTATAGATCATTATCATGTGTCAATTCTCTCGCAAATTAAAAAGGAAATCTGCGCATCATATGATTATACGGATTATTAAAGTTAAATAAATAGCTTTTCCCAAGATTTTTAATCCAAAAAGAGGTTTCCGACAGTGGAAAATGATCTATCAGTAGCCACACGTTTCCTTAAATTTTATGCTGAACTCTTAATATTCTTCTCTTTATTATCCTTCTTAGGGCCATTGAATAAGGCGCCTGAAAGCCATCAATCTTTTTGTCCTTATTGTTCTAGCTTCACTTAAATGCACAGAAAACTTCTTTTTATACCTGTTTCAAGATTATAGAAACTTCAGAGTAACTAGTATAATTAATGATTATTTTTAAAAATCTACTGCTCTGACACATTGGGTATTTTTATAATTTAAATTAAAAGTAACGCGCGCGTCATTCTATCTTGAGTGGATATTATTGCTTAATGAATTTAAAGAACTGATTTTCTCATAAGAAATAACGTAGTCAAGTTAAGAGACATATTATTTTTTATAGATAAAATTTTTTCTAAATTTTTATAAATTAAAATTTTATTCATTTTTAAGAGTTTTATCTTTTTTTTCTTATACTTATAAGGACTTTGCTTGGATTTCTCAGTCCTTTAACGATTAATTGTCTCATGTGAAGGATTATTTTATTAGAACTACTTCTCTTTCTAACGGCGGGTAGTGGGTAACTAACCCTTCGCTACAACAATGACGGAAAATGCTATTCATATATAGTTTCATGAACAAGTCCCGAAGGTGAGTTGCATTACCCACGTCACTCCACCACATAACCATTCATAGAGTTTTCTGCATTCATTCATCATCTCAGAAGGAAGGACAAGAAAACACACACAGAGAAAAAGGAACAGCCTAGCCTGAACCGGGATTCAATCCCGAGACCAAGAGCTTAGAGAACAGGAATGCTAACCATTCAGCCATCGGGTGGCTAATTGGAACTCGAGTTTAACGTAGGTTTCAAATAACTATAATTATCAATGAAAAATGTGGGAATTGAATTTAAGAACTGTTGAACTGAAGAAAAAAACACTAACCTTTCAAATGTCAGGTCGACACAATCTTTACAAAATTATTTTTCATTTTCTTTAATCTCTTTTTTTTACATATTACTTTTGCTACAAATAGGAGAATCGAATGTACAAATCTTCGAATTCTAAATAATCGTGGAAAAGACTCACTAATCGTAAATTCAAACTTTAAAAATTTTCTTTATATCGAATGTTTTGAATGTTCAACTAAAATGTGTTAAATATTTTTGATTCAAAGTTTTAACATAACTTTTTCTCTGACACTCAAAACAATCTTATAAGTATGATACGATGTTTCCAGTTAACACATAAGGCATATATATCTTTTTAAACTTTTATTTATAATTTAATCTTTTAATTTAACTTAGAGAGAGAATAGTTGCAAACTATTAATTGAATTCAATTTCCTAGCAAAACTGTGGAACATTGTGCACTCATGAGTTTGCTTATTAATTTGCTGGAATGTTTTACCTGTCGGTATCTACATTTTCATACGCGAATTTTCGAAACCAACTCTTGAACTACGAATTTTTCATTGAAGTAAATCAATTTTTCAAGTTAAATAGCTTTCAGCTCAACGTTTGCTGTTAACTTAATTTACTTTCTCTTCCAGTATATATTCTATGTATAATTTTTGTAAATTATGTTTTCCTATTAATTTTTCTCTAACACACAGTTTTTACATCTTATTTTATTTTATAGCCTTTATATAATATTGTATTATTTGAAAACCCTTTTACTTTTATTTTCTTGCATAAGGAATCCAAAAGATTTTAGAAGGTTTCAAGACCTAGATACTTTTAATAGTGTTGAATTCAAGAAAATTTGAACTCTTACAAAAATCATATTTGTAAATAAATATATAAACTTATGTGACAATAATTGATACTAACTTTATTTTCTGACACAAAAGTCTGAATTCAATAAAATGAATTCAAAAAACAATCGGATCCATTCCATTGCTTACAAATAATATGCATTTTTCTTTATAAATCTATATAACATTTATGATTGATATCAATTTAATTTTTTTTACACAAAGAACTAATTAGATTCTAGAGGTTTAAGTGATTTACAACACTTTTAATAGGAATGAATTCAAGAAAATGTTGGAGTCATTTTATCACTTACCACTATTATGTGTGTTTCTTTATAAATATATAAATCTATATGAAACAAATCATTGATATTACTTTTATTCTCTTACAAAAGGAAGTTATAATATTCCAGAAGTTTTAAAGGTTTGTGAGATCTTTTTCTTACATTTTGAATTCAAGAAAATATATGATACATTGCATAGCTAATTATTACTCTAATAAATACCATGCTTAAATTTACTTCTTTAAAAATGTATAATCCTGTATGATAGTCATAATTGATGTAATTTTTATCGCATTACAAAAATAACTCAAAATATTCAAATAGAAGCAGACAAACTTCTAATCATTTTTAATTTAATCGATGAGATGTCTTAGTGATTAAAAAAGCACCCTGTTTCAATGCCACATTTTCAATTTCCATTGGTTTCTGACAATATAAAATGGACAACTATGATGGTCTACGATTATCGTAAAGAATTTCCGCGTAAATTGGCTTCTATCAAAACTTTTAGTGTCTGGTGGGCAGTACTCACGTATCGCAAAAGAAGAAATGCGGTAAACGCCCACAGACGTGCAAAAGAAAATCAGAAGTGTATCCACGTTGTTCCGCAGTTGCTGGGATCAATCTTAGAACCTTTCATTCTTAAGAGCGATATCCTACCACTAAGCCTCGTGCATAAGCTTTGGCCACCAAGTTGTGGACTGCCTAATGGTCTGAGTATGTTATGAGGCATTTTTACATCCAGTGTGTAATTGCTTTCCGGGAAGACTTTTTATAGGCAGTGGGTCATGCCATGTATCGGATGGGAGAGATCCCGAAAAAATCCCAAGCCCTCATCTTCACAGACAGACGTGCAGAATCCCAAAATCCATCGTCCGTTCTTCAACAGTGGCTGGGATCAAATCTTGAATCTTTACCTCTGGAGAGTGCACTCTATCCAATAGGCCACTGCTTACATCTTATCAACATGATGATCTTTGGATGGAATGCTAACTAAAATTGCTGTTATCAGGAAATGGAACGACTACTTCCCTACCAAAAGCCTGGACCATAATTTATGTAACAATAATAAGAATAAGAAGTACCATTATTCGTACCAAAAATAGCAATATATAACAGTAGAAAAATTTAAGTTAAAATTTGTAAGAAATACTTACCACCATTAAGAATAAATAATTTTAAAAAATCTTATTTCTTTATTAAAATATACTAAGAAAATATTGGTATTACTATGTTATTATTGTAACCGAATAAATAAAATTTTAGTTTGAGACAAACTATATATAAACATTAAGATATTAAAATACTTTCCTGTAATTGCAAATTATTTCCCGTTATCCATTATAACGCAAACAATCAAGATTTTTCGAAAGTTAATTTTGTGAATATTTTTTAATTTGTCTATATTGATATAACTTACAAATTTCCACAATTTTAAATGTGGTTATTGTGGATGCTAATAACTTCTGTGTATATTAAACACTGTTTTAAGTTTAGATAACATAAATTTTGTTAAAAAAATCTTTCTTAATAATTATCTGCTATAAATTATTCAAATATTAATAAAAATTACATTGCTAGCTTACATAAATTTTTAGAAGATATTAATAAAAATATTCAAGTTAAATTTGAATTTCAAACTTTTACAAGACGGATTTTAAAACTACATAGTAGTTTAACAGCTTTAAGCTCTTGTAATTCTTTATTAAACATCTACTGCGCATTACTCTTTCGGGTGTATTTTCCAAAAATAGTTGGTCACATTTACGTATCTCAATAGAAATAAAACTCGGAAAAATTCGTAAAAATATCCCTATAGACATACAGAATACAAAAGTGGCATCTGTCTCCAGAGTCACTGTGGTTTAGTGGCAGGATAACGAAATGCTTGAAGCTCAATCCCAGCCACCATTGAGATAAATGTTACGTTTGCTTTTGAATAAATATCTATTGAGTAAAGTGCTTAGAAGTTTTCAGGGTCTCCTTCCCTGCAATATGAGAATACAATCCACAATTTATTAAAATTCTGCGTTAAAAACAACTTACGCGGTGGATATTAAAATGCTTTAGAATAGCTTTATTGCACTAAGCTGTTCATTACATGGTATCAAAACATCCAATTACCGCTCTTCGAATATAGCTGGGATTGATCTCACAGCCTTTCATTCCGAAGATATAAATTAAGCCACGATATATAAGTAAAGTAATACACTGGTCTCCAAAAGTTAAGGAACAACATGTTTTTTGAAGTTCACCATAAAAAATGACACTAACAAAACAATTTATAGTTTATATAAATGATAAAAACGAACTTTATGCAAAAACGGTAGCTGCCACATTTTTAATAGATAAGAATAGCTATATTTGAGTGATAGAAAAATATGCAAATATAAGCCTTTCGTAATTACGCGTGTAACTTTTGCTGATTTACAACTTTTGTTAGCAGTTTCCTTATCAATAGGCAGTGAGGTCCCGCAATGTCTGAGATAAGCCGTTTGCCCGATTCGTTAAGGTGGTGGGCGGTCGGGTGGATGGAAATGGGGTTATCACAGGCTGATGCTGCTGTGTCCTCAATGTGTCTCGCAGTGTGGTCCAGCATCTCTGATTCAATATCAAACTGAAGCTTCTATATCCAGAAGACATGTTCCAGGCCGACCACGAGTCACAACACCTGAAAAAGACCTTTTTATAGCTCTTTCGGTCTGAAGGAGAAGAAGAATTTCTGTTCCACAACTTGTTGCAGACCACTCTGTAGCATCGGTGAGAAGAATATCGGCTAGTACGGTACGAAAGCGTCTTCACCATGCAGGTCTCTATGCAAGGCGACCAGTTGTGAGTGTCCCCCTCACCGGACGACAAAGAAGGGCTCGCTTATCTTGGGCAAGAGAATACGTTTCCTGGATCAGACAGCAATGGGCTTCAGTACTCTTCACAGACGAGTCCAGATTCACATTGGAGAGCGATTCAGGACGTCTTCAGATCTGGAGGGAACAAAACACCAGATACCACCAATCCAACATTGTGGAAAGAGACAGTTACAGCGTCGGTGGAATAATGGTTTGGGCAGGGATCTCAGTCGGTGGTCACACTGACCTGCATGGGTTCCAAGGAGGAACTATGACTGGCGTGAGACATTGGGATGAGATCCTTGATCCATATGTCCACCCATATGCCGGTGCAAATGGCAACAATTTCATTCTGATGAAAGACAACGCATAAGTTCACCGAGCTGTAGTTGTTGAAGAAAATCTTGAGGATCTTGGTTTGGAGCGAATGGAATGGCTAGCTCAATCTCCAGACCTGAATCCAATAGAACATGTGTGAGACTATCTTGGTAGACAGGTTGCTGATTTAAATCCTCCTCCAAGGTCTTTAGGAGAGCTGGAACAAAGCTTACTCCGTGTCTGGTCTTCGCTTCCCATTTCGGTAACCGACAACATAATTGACAGCATGGAAAGTCGCCAATGAATGCAAGCTAGGGGTGGGCATATCCCTTATTAAAACTCATTTTTATTATGCTTCTATTACTTTTTACCACATAAAACTGTGATTATTCTTTTTTCCAAAAATGGACTTTTCCAGCGAGATTGCATTTTTTGTTGTAAATCCTTTTCGCTTTTTTCTTATGTAAATTTCTATTTTGCAGTCAATAAATACCTGTTTTGTGTACATGTCATCCAAATTTGGTGTTTCTACTTTCATTCTATCACAAATTAGGCACAAAAAACCGGTTGTTCCTTAACTTTTGGAGGCCGATGTAGTTTTGGGAAGATTAAAATGAATAAAAATACTTTCACAGTTTAAAGTTTTGAATTTTATTCGACATTCAAGACTTGACTAACTTTCTAATCACTCCATTTCTAAGGAAAATTATAACAAATGTTAATAACTCAAAAAACTGCAATTTTAAATCAACTTTTTTTATCACGTTCGAGTGATATTCTTTTTTTATTACACTGCCAATTTAAAACTTTTTGAAAAGGAAGTAAGATTTTTTAGGAGCACTGGAAAAGACATCTTAAATTTAAAATTGTAAGATATATTTTTCACGTAAAATGTCAGAAGCAGATTTCGATATCGATCAACATTTTATGGTAGACGAGCTATATCTCCTTACCACTATAGTAGACATGCGTTTTGCGCAAATCCCTCAGTTATTATCTATGGGGAATTTTCTGTTTTATCGTCACGTAAACACGGCTTACTTCAACAAACAGTTGAGCCACAGAAAATCCGGAAAAAGCTTTACACCGATTCTAGAGCTATCGTGACTAGCTTGGGTTAAGAGGGAAGGGGACAAAAAAAATCATAATTCTTCCCCAGAAAAAGTTTGGGAATACTTCTTTGCGTCATCTGAAAGAATTTTTTTTTCCTTCGAATAATCGTCTGAAAAATCAGGTAATGTAGAGATGAACTCTTCAAGTAATAATGGTTATGCATCAACTTTTGCGCTGCCTATAATGTACAAAAAATAAACAAAAAATTTGTCATTTGTGTTTTATTTATACCCTTTTGTTAATAAATTAAGTTCCCACTATTTAAAGACTGTGTGAGCTTTTAACTTCATTATTTATTTAATTTCTAAAATTATTGTTTATTTGTAAAAAATTATTTCCATATATTTAAAATGCACTGAGAAAGAGATAAATATATAAACAATACTCATATGTAGTATTTTTCTACAAAAAACTCAATATTTTTCTCATACTTACAATTGAAATCAAAATGTTCTTTAATTAAAATTATTTGGCTAAAATATTTTACTAATAATCTTTTGCATACTGATTTTATAACTAAAATGTTCTAAAGATATTTTCGAAGATATTTTAAGGAATTATTTCATTTTTAGACTAATATGAGATTAGTCAATTTAACATTTCATTTAATTATTTTCATTCAATGTCTTTATTTATTTTGCTTAATTTTGCTAACTTTAACTTTTTAACTTTTTAAATTAATATTATAAAATTTAGAAAAATGAATGATGGACAGTATTTTAAAATATTTTAAGTGATCTAAAAATATAAACTATTCTAAGTATAAACTCAGTTATTTTCTGAAAAAATCTATTAAAAAGAAAAGTATGATAACCTGTTCAATAAAAAATAGTATACTTGTGTAAGATATATACTGTCCAATTTCATTAAAGTCATTCAATTTATTTATTGAACTATTTCATTTATTGAAAATTACCCTTATTTGATTCCTCGTGCTATGTAATAGAGTATCAACACACAAAAAATAATGAATTGCATAAAAGTTGTGTTCATATATAAAGAAAAGCTCAGAGATACATTACATCCTTCTCTATGAGAGTAACAGCACCTAGGTTAGGTTAGCTGAGCTGGCAGCCGAATGGTTAGCGCTCTCACCTTCGGTTCAACAGTTTGTGGATTCGAATCCCACCTTGGGCATGGATGTTTGTAGTGGTTCGGAATCCACTTTAAACCGTACCTCCCGGTCTAATTAGCCCTCGTGTGCAAAAAATGATCGTTGAGCGACAAACTAGGTTAGGTTAAATTAGGTTTGATTGATGTACATTGTGAGTTTTAGCGACATTAAAGGTCATTTAAGTTAGGTTATTTTATGCGTTTTAGATTGCTTATTTTTCTTGATCAAAGCTACTAAACATAGCCAACTACTTTCTAAACATATATCGCTGTCAAGTGATAAGGTTGAGACCTGAGCTGGCCCTATAGTTTTTACGCCGTGTCTGCAGCTGAATTTTAAAGAACATTTAACATAGATCGAACCTCTCAGCTTGACGATTTTCGACTGTGACAGAATGGAATCTACACGATGCTTTCTTACATCAGGCTTTCCTGAAACTCTTGTCAGCTTTTATCTTTCGATAGAGTTCCTTACTTAAAAGAAATTATGAATTTCATGAATTGTTACGTTAAGCCCAAATGTGCGCGAAGAAAAAAATAACACTATCTTTTTCGACTAGCATTTTGCATTTAAAATTGATCTGTTCATGTATTTCCTACAATGTAAAAGACATTTTTTTCTTTTTATAGTTAAATAAAGATGTACTCATACCCTTTATTATGTACTATTATGTCTGTAAATCTACGCGCGCAATAAAAACACACAATAAAAACAAAACCACAAAGAAAAATTTTGATTCTAGTAGGATTTTAACATTCCCCATTATGCTTTGGAGAATGTTATTAAAGACAGAGATATACTAAGCAATCTTCTAATTAATTTTAAATGTTAAATAAAATTTAGCTAAATTAAATGTATAAGTCACAACCATATACTTATATCAAAATTTATATGAAAATAATTGGGTGTTTATTAGAATTTTCACTACAACTAAGCATCAAGAAGAGTAAATGATGGTTTATTATCAAGAGTAAAAAAGAAGAATAAAAGTTATAAGCAAATTAATTATATGTACTTCCTTTTATTCTATGGAAGCTTAAATTTAATTATGATTCTGTCCTTACTTTGCCATTCATAACTATTAAGTATTGATAAAAAAAAAATTTGATTTAAAAGTATAATTGCTATTTATATATTTCATTCTATCTTGTCTTCCATCTCGAGTTTAACTTTCCCTTCATTAACGTACAATATATTTTCAAATTATATACATACACACACACACACATACACACATACACATCACACACACACATACACACACACACACACATACACATATATATATATATATATATATATATATATATATATATATATATATATATATATATATATATATATATATATATATATATATACGATGCTTGGAGCCAAAATGATCAATGACTGTTTTTCTTCAAAACTTCAGGGGAGAAAATAGGTATTGATATTTAAGAGATCGGAGAAATTGTTCGTGCGTAGGAGGGAGATTAATGATGTGATACAAAATAGAAGATGCTAGTCACGAAACAATATTTCTCATGGTGATATGTCATATAATTGGACAGGAACCTTGAGGGGTTTCAGGATTTGGAAAGTGCAATATTTATAAACTGAACAGGAACCGAGAGGAAAGGAGGCTCTCTCGCTCAGGACTTCCAAGGAGCAATTATGCCCTCATTGAACACTATTGTAATTATAACCTTATTAATGTAATCTTAATGTTGTGTGTAATGTAATCTTAATGCTAATGTAATGCAATCTTAATGTTAATGTAGTGCTCTCTTTGTGTTAATATATAATGCAATATTTATCAATTAATCTTATCAATGTAATTAATCATAATTGCAATTTTATAAATGTCAGTAAATAGATGTATTTATCTATAATAAATCTTACAAAAACCTGAATATCTATAAATTAAAAATTTTAAAACTTTATCAATCCTGTTTTCTATAAAACGATATCAAAATATCAATAGATGGTATCAAAGGCTCAAAAATTACTGGTTTTATTTTGTATGATATCTAAATATTTTTATGTATGCTTTAAATATAAAATAGATTAAATTACCTTGGTTGAAATATATTGTATTGTTTTATAGGTTCAAATACATATTGGTGTTTTATAATTCCTTAAGTTCTACGTTATGCTACGTTTGCAGCCTATAAAATTTATCAAATTTGACAAGTGACTAAAAATATTCCTTTACCTTAAAAAACATTGGAATCTAATTATAGTCATTATGAAAAGCATTTTCTTATTCGTTTGTTTATTTTCAAACATGCTGAAAAATAAGCAGGAATTATTTACAATTGTATAATTATAATGTTATGTTGAAACATTTTCCTTGGAAATTGTATGTTCCGTTCTGCCCCAACTTTAAGCTTCAGAATAATTCTCAAACATATAATTTATTTTTTCATATTTGCTGGCATATTTTATTACAAATTTATATTCTGAATTTATAATTCAGAGCCAATAATCAGAGACAGTATAATAAGAGAGAGAATTAAGAAAATTAGTAAGATATAAGAATTAGGTTGCTAAAATGACATATTTTATGTGCATGAATAGTAATTATAAATATATGAAATTTTCTTACGGCATTAGTTATTTTAAATAAACTAACTGTGTTTATTGCCTTTTTATCCACTAATATTTTAAAGGATTTAATTTTTAATATTTATATGTTGCTTCTGACTTTTTGTTTTACATCATTTTAAGGAATTAAATTTCATATTCCAAAAGCAATGGAACTTCACATTCTAAATCTTTATTTTAGTAAAAAAAAATATTTAACTTACTCTTTGAACTATAAATAATTAAAAGCATTTACAAAATACAATAAAATTTAATAAGCATGTAGATTTTAAAAGTAATTTTTAACATAGCAGAATAAAAAAACATGATCTGAAAATGAAGAAAACTTGAATCGCATGCTTTAAAAGCAAATAACTAACAGGATCAAAACCAAGCCCAGTGAACACAATGGAATTCTAATCCAACAGAAAAATTTCAAAGCTTTCTTTTCTACTAACAAACTTATTATTCAGCTTTCTGAGGCTAATTTGATAAAATGACAGTTCAAAATTACTTACACCTAGTAGGATTGTTAATAGGCAAGAATCAAACCTACGAGATATAACATACTACATATCAACGCCATGTATTTTCCCCATTTGTGATCAAATTTTTTTCTGCATATTATTAAATTTCTGATATTTAGCTAATAAAACTGCATTCTGAAATTTTGATTTATTTAGAATAATATATATTTATTTTCAATTTTTAGTACTAAGATTAAAACTTATTACTTTAAATTTGTTCAAAAAATGAAAAGAAACAATTACTTAAAAAGGTTTTTCTAAAATAAATAAAGCTTTTTAGTTATTATAATTTCGCAAAGCGTTGTAGTGTGCAAATGTAGTAAGTCATTCAAGTATTTTTTTCTGTCTTCTATTTCGAAGCTGGTTTCTAGTTTTGTTAGTAGATAAACGTGCCTATTTATAGTTGTTACATTAATATGGTATTCAAGTGAGTAATAATTATTTAAATTTTAACAATTTCGCTGAGGGAAAACGGAAGTCAAAAAGTTACATTTCCAATTTGCTGTGTAATTCTCTTTCATAGAGCAATTATTTTACATGAAAAGCACTAATTGGCCACTACACATTTGTATACTTTGGTGGTGATAATTCTTTTTTGACCATTTCCTGAAAACGAAACTGCTTGATAATCAACTTTTAATGACCTTTTAAAACTGATTTGAGGTAAAAGCGCCTCTGAATAGAAAAGTTAAACTTTTATTAATTGCAAATAAACCACCTCATTACTTGCATTTCTGTAAGCTTGAAATTCGAGCAATAAATTCCTATTCGAAATAACTCGAGTGAAATCTATTCTCTCCACATCTGGAATTAAATTTAATGCAATAAAATATATGGCAATATATTATGCCATTAAGATTGTGTATGTATCAAAAGTGTTTTTACAGTTCTATAACTGAGTTATTAGTTATCCATTCAAAATGAAAGAATATCGAAATCTATTTTAAATTTTGAAAACATTATCGTTTATTTAAACTAAAGAGTTCATTTTAATTTAACTATGAATAAAATTTATAATATTTTTACGCTACTAATAATAAATGATGGTAAATTTTATAAGAATTTAAAAATGCGTGATTTTGGCAGCTTTTGCCAGGATTTCCCTATTATAAAGTAAAATGAAATATATGTGTACTTAAAAAGGTATTTTTGGAAATATATTTTCTTAAAAAAGGCGAGTTAATTTCACTTTATTCATAGTAATTAAAAAACCTTAACTGTTAGGTCCATTTACTTTTATGTCCAAAGAGCTAAAACTAAGAAAATTCAAATCTCTTACATCAAGTTCTATTCATTCCTTAGATAAGTTTATAACAGTTCAGTTGTAGCCCTTATAATATTCCGATAAGCCGCAGGTATTTAGTAACATGATATTCAATTTACTAAAGTGACCGTCAGTGTCACTAATGCCCTGTGACATGCCTAGCAGTTGATGTGTCAAATGGCCAACAAATTAAATGCAGTTAAGGCATGCCAAATTATTTAGTATAATGAGGGTGACATTGGACATATAATTTTGTCTGTATATTGCAGCTCAGTTGTCTCTGCTAGGGATAATTAATTACCGTGAATGCACAAGCTGTTCTTTAATATACCAAAAGCGAACACACCTTTGAACGGTGAAATTTAAGACAAAAGCAATTAATGTCAATATGAATGCTTCTCAGCTGATATTTGAAAAAAATCGTCATATATTCATAGAGATGTTTTATTCTGAAAATGGTGTAGGTTTATCACTGAAATAAGTGATACATTACGCAATTTGTGCTCAAAATTTCTGCATTTTTATGTATAACAAGTTAATAGTTAGTAACTTAAAAAATGGTTGCTTTGCATAACTTAAAAAACTGCTCAGTGTATGAGATTGAATAACATTTTAAACTTGCCGCTTGTGTAAATTTAAAATTGCACTTAAAATTTAAAAGTAGATTAAAATCATTTTCAATTTAAACTATCCACATGATGTTAAATAATAAGTCAATATTTTTCAAATAGTAAACGTTACGTATTTAACAACTGGAAATTAGGATACATGCATAATTTATAGATATAGAAATATAATATCTATATA
This sequence comes from Latrodectus hesperus, assembly GCA_037975125.1. Taxonomy (NCBI): domain Eukaryota; kingdom Metazoa; phylum Arthropoda; class Arachnida; order Araneae; family Theridiidae; genus Latrodectus; species Latrodectus hesperus. The sequence goes on from CM075859.1 coordinate 12,629,872, forward strand.
AGACAAAAGTTATCAATAAATGCTTCATAGACGGGTCTTGAATGAAAATACATAAACCCTCATATTTTCATATGTTTAATTAATAAGCAAGAATCTTGTAAATTAAAAGCATTAAGTTTTAGCAAAAATAATTGAATTACATATATTATGTATAAAAATAGATAGATAATATCTATCTTCACTAAGTTTCCTATAGAGAGTTACAATCAATTAGAGAGAATAACCAAAAAGCTTGATTTTTTATCAATTTAGTCTTATTATTTAAAAAAATACATTGACAGTTGGACTAAACTAACTAAAAATAAAAGTTAAATTTGAATAATACATGAGATACGTAGAGTAAGTACCATGTCCTAAATCCCCGAAAACCATTGAGCTTTTAAATGGAAGTTATAGTAAGATTCATTACTCAAGAAAAGATTATGAATCTATCTATCTTGAGTTTTAGATTGAGCCACCACGATAGTAAATAAATCCTAGTGCTTCCTTTTTATGGGTGATATTGGGAATACTTTTAGCTTAGAGAGAGAGATAGACTGTAAATTGATATATATATTTCAGAAATGCTTCCCAGCAATTACTTTCCGATAAAATTCTTGACTTGTTCCTTTTCCCTTCGAATTTATAATCACGATTATAATCTGACATTCCCTATACCAATTCACCATAAATATCTAAATAGTTTTCATATCACATCAAATTTTGGCAGACATAAAATATGGTTATTATGGAAAAATAAATTATTGCAATCTATTCATTATGTTAATTATATTCTTCAATAAAAACGAAATAATGCTACTGAATTGTTAAAATAAATTCATATGGGTTTCTTATTAAAATAAAAATTACTAATATGATGTGATTATATTTCCTAAAGGTACCTAATAAAATAAAGTGCTTCAAATCATTAAAGATCGTTTCGTATGAAACATCTTTTATTAAATTTCGTTTTATTATGCAAGTTTGCAGAAAAATATAAGCTTCTCATAAAAGGCTTACAGAATGATGGAAGACAAACAAAATGCGAAGAAATATGCTTGAAATAGTGTGTGAATAAAAATTTGAAAGTATAAAAACATAGTTTTTTGTAGTTCACTTTGAAAGCCAAACGGCAAAAGGTTGTAAAGCATTTTTATGTCTACTGCATAAATTGGAAGGATTTTTTTTAGATATTGAGTCCTATTCACGTATCACAAGAGTTGAAACCCTGAAAGCTTCCAAGCAACCACCTTCACAGATGTACATGCAAAAGGCAGAATCGCAGCACGCATCTACCATTGATAAACAGTAGCTGGGATCGAACTGGAGACATTTCACTCTGAAAAGCATTGTTCTACCATTAGGCCATGGTGAGCCCGCTTTTTAGTTCACTTGCTAAAGGATCGTATAAAAGATGTCGATAGAAAACAATATTTGTAAATTAATCTGGAAATTATCCTAAAGAGATAAATAATCCAAGCTATGTTGAATTTATTAAATTTTTATTAGGTTACTTTGCATTAAAATTCATATATCTTAGGAAACTATCTACTGTTATTTTATTTTTACCATTTAAAAACTTAACATAATAACACGTGAGTTGATATGTGACAAGGAAAACATACAGAACTTCATCTGAAAGTATCTTGCTTCTAACAAACCAAATGATGTTTTAATGATTGGTGTTGAGAGCGCTGTACCCTTAGTGTAATTAAATATGTGTATGTGTCAGAACTTCTTGAGAGATAAGAGCCTTAGCTCTTAAAGCAGATAAATGAACTGAAAATATTTTATGTGCTTCAGTATAATTTGATAAAGGCTGTCTATAACACAGCTGAAACTTTTTAATGTCTTGAAACGTCATTAAATATAGACCATTTGATTACAAATCACAGGCACTTTTAACTTCTTTACTGATGGTCTAGAGTTATCTTGGGTTCATGCACATTGAAATTAATTAATATCCCGAGATATCTTGGTCATTGCAAAACTTGCCAAAATAATTTGTTTTATATTTTTATTCAATCTGAAGTTTAAAATGATAAAATGAATTCGATAGTTAAAAAATAAATAAAATAACAGTAATTATTTGGATTTTTTCAATAAAAATCTTGATCTATTGATTGCCATCATTAGAGCCATAACTAACAGATACGCGGCAGATGATAAAAAAAAATACTTTTACACACCTAAGAAAAATCAAAAGCTCAACTTAAAATTTCCATATCATGCGTTTTATTTTATCCCCTTATATTTAACAATAAAATATAAAAATAAAATTCTTTTTCGTAATTATTTTAAGAAATTGCTAAAAGTATCATTTAGATTCACTGAAAATTATAAAAATTACAATCCTTTTTAGAAAGCTTTTATATATACATAATTATACTTTCTAATTTGTATGCAATATTTATTGCTTTATTCATAAATAATTTACTTCGAACTGCTAAGTGGACATTATCGATCAATTAAATGGACAATTTCTATACATCTTGGAACTAATTTCTATATTCAACTTTTCATTTATTTTCTAATTTTTATCAACAATTAGAAATTGTTTATTTCTTTTTATCTTTATTAACACAAAAACTATCATTCTAGAAATTAATTACATTCACACAAACTTTCAAAATTTATTTTTTAACTAAGAGTTAATGTTATAATCAGTGAGAGCCTTGATCAGAATGAATGAAAATCGACAGAAATTTTTCAGCTATGTTAAAGTGATAATAAAAATACTTTCATTTTCCATTGAATATTATTTTTTTAATTTAAGGAAAATTTATAATAGAAACGAATAAGTCATTCTACAGTTTTTGTCTTCAAAAATAATATTTCTTTTTCGAAAAGAGAAGAAATGTAATTTCTATAGAATTCAATAGTAATTCTGTTAAAATTTAAAGTACTTAAATATACCTTATATATGCTTTTTTAGTCCCCCTCACAAGGTATTTGAAAATTAATTGAATGAAAAACCAAAAATATATCCATAATGTAACTATTAGTTATAACATCTCTCATATAAGAAAACTAAAAGCAATGTATATAAATAAATATTGTACTCTCTGGTATTGATTATAATAATCTCATGAATTCTCAAAAATTCAGGCACAATCTCAATGAATGATGAATACGTAATTGATTTAATTTGCTGCAAGTTGTTGGAAATTCAAATTCTGTAAGTGCAAATGTTGCTAAAGGATTTTTGTTGATCATGTAATGAAAGTGCTGAACTTATGACCATTTCAAGTCTTTAAAAGTGATAAATGCAATTTTAATGTTCATATAATAATTAGTGCTAAATGCAATCATAATCTTTGTATAAAATTAGTGCTAAGTGCAATTATAGTCTTTATAAAATAATTAGTGATAAGTGCAATCATAGTCTTCATACAATTAGGATTGGTTATTATATTTAGAAATAATCTCTGACATAGTAATAAAAACTACATTAATCCTCGCAGTTTTCAAACTGTGAAAAGCTTTTTTGACGTGTAGAAGCAACACAAGTCATTGAGAAACCTTGGTACTTAAGACAGACAGATATTGTGTTGTTTTATTAACTAAGCCAGCTGTGTGTGTGTGTGAGGTATTGACAAAACAAGTTTAGATAAACTTTACCTATTTCAACTTAACCCTTTGACCGCATTCGACGTTTCAGAACGTCATGCATTAATTTGACCCAAGTCGCACATGACGTTCTGTTACGTCGTTGAAAATGAGACAATATTTAACATGTTCATACTTGTTTATTTCAAAGTAACAATGAGGGGATGATCGTGAGATAAAACCAAGATCCAAAAGACGCACAAGATACTTATCAAGCAGTGATAGTGAGTGACTTCTCCTGAGAAATTAGATCAATGGATTTGGGAAGAAAAAAACAATGTACCTAATGTAAAACGGTTTCGTGAAGTTTCTGGAATAAATCCTTTGTGTCTGCGAAGGCTAGGTGCTAATCCTAAACCTTTGGATGTTTTGAATGAAGTCCTAAATGAAGATTTTTGGAATAGCATAGTGGAAGAGACAAATAGATATGCCAGACAAGTGATAGAAAAAGGTTTTGGAAAAAAAAGAAACAAAAGGTGGGAGCCAATAAATTCTAATAATTGCATAAAATATGCTGTTCTTACAAATTACTCTACCACAAAAAATTAAATGTGCTCCAAATGCAAAAAATTATTCGAATAAATGTGCATCCAAAGGGTTAATTGAAATAATGCATTGATATACATTAATCTATAATGATTTGAATCACAAACTAGTATGTCAGCTTTCTATTCTCCGAGAATATTCTAAATATAAAATCAATTCTGTGTTAATGAAACCTTTTCTGAATTTCATAGATATAAAACAGAAGCACTCATATGTGAACAGACGATGAAAGCATAAACTTAATAAGTTACTTATCATCTTGTTTTACAAACTATTCATTCGGATATATGTCAATTATTCCGAAATTGTTCTGTCTAAAATACATTCTTTAAGCTGAAAGCGTTCTACAATTCGGTTTAAAATTTTTATAATTTTAGAATAAAACATTTATTATAAGATTTATAATCTTAATGAACAGTTAATAAGTTTATTTTGCATATATAGGCACCTGCGCTAATGCAATTTTTAAATAAATGAAATTTTCGAAACAACAAAGCCAAACTTCTGTTTATTTTCTAAATTAAACTGAAAATTTAAATCAGAAAATAAGCTAACTTCATGATATCAGTTTCTATACATAAAAATGTTATTCCTAGAAATATTTCCTTTCATTTCTGTATGAAAAGAAATAAAACCTCCCAGCAACAATCGACTTTTATTGCTTATCTGCAGTCAAGAGAAAAGAATTCATCCCAGTTCAAATGAACGCAGATGCCAAAATATATTTTATATTCCAAATATGTTTTCGAGAAACTTTTTCCTACTTGAGATGGGGTACTGCGTGATGATAAATGGCGATACAGAAAAAAAAAAACTTTACTACCGAATAGTTAAAAAGTATGAAATAAATTCGCTTTCTTACTTTCCTCATTTATAACGAGACTTTCAACAAGTTGTTATCGATCACTTGGTTGACTTAGATGAAAACGGTGAAGTGCATGTCAGTTTATGAGGTCTTTTTAATATACTAATACTTGAAATATAATTTGAATTTTTCCCAAAAATATTTAGTTTTAATAGCATCCCGTATCACACTTGGGAAATTTAAACAAATGTCTTTATTCACATAAATAACTAAGTTATTCGATATATATATATATACATATATATATATATATATATATATATATATATATATATATATATATATATATATTTACATATATATATATATATATATATATATTATATATATATATATATACATTTGTATGTATTAAAATCTTTTCATGAAAGAACTGAAGGCTGAGAGAAATTTTTAAGCTATTTTTCACACATAAGGAAGTAATGTTTTTAATCATTATGTGTTTTCCATGCAGCGCTCATAGTTTTAACTAATTTTATTAAAATCATTGTTCACTAGCACCTTCATTTAATTTAATTTATAATACTAACATATATGTATTCAGTTTATAAAAATTACGATAAAATCTTATATTTCCTTACATACTAGTTACTCTCAGAAAGCTCAATTGTCAGCTGAAAATTTTGCTCCCTGGATTTTTTTCAACAGCTTTTTGGATTCCCATCCCTCTTCGGTTATGAAGGCTTGTTGTCCTAGTCTAATTATCTTTCATGTGCAACAAAATAATCATTGAGTTACAAACAAACTAAACTAAGCAAAAACTATACTATTAGGTTGGGGAATAAGTTCGTAGTGTTTTTATCAAAGACTTTCATTTAAACAAAAAACAATAATTAAATCAATAAGTTTATCAATTATATATTCGCCGTTGCTGTTTACAACCTCTTTCCACCTCTCGACCAATTTGTTGATGCCGTTGCGCCATAACTCACCTGGTCTCGTGTCAAAGAAGTTGTTATGCCAGTTTTTAAGGACCTCTTTGTTAAATTAAGGACCTCTTTGTTTGAAGATAACGCCCTTCATATGGTTTGACAAGGAGCGGAAAATATGGTAATCGGTCGGTGCAAGGTCCGGAGAATATGGCGGGTGCAGGTGAACCTCCCATTCAAGCTCTTGGAGTGCGGCTTTAATGACTTGTGCAACATGGGGCCAGGCGTTGTCGTGAAGGAGTATGGTTTGACCATGTCGATTAGGTCATTTCAGTCGAATAGCCTCATTCGTGCGGTGTAGCTGGGCAATGTAAAGCTCCTTGTTGACTGTGGCATTCTTTTCGAGCATTTTCCAGTGCACCAAGAGGTCCTTAAAACCTGGCTCAACAGCTATTTTGACACCAGACCAGGTGATTTTTGGCCTGGTCTGGTGTCAAAAAAAGCCACCAGACCAGCGTCATCAAAAAATTGGTCGAGTGGTGGGAAAAGGTTGTAAACAGCGACAGCGAATATATAATTGACTAACTTTTTGATATAAATATTTTTTTGTTTGAATAAAAGTCTTTGTGGTAAAAACGCTACGAGCTTATTCTTTAACCTAATATACCACAAATTAAGTACAGAGCCTTTGTAGTCATAAATATATTCATATCTTATTTTCAATAAAAAAAAGCCTCAAAAAACTGTGTCAGTTTTATATCCTCATATTTAACTTTTGCTTACTGTATTTCCGTATCGTTTATCAAACATCTTCAGCAAAATAGTTGTTCTATTTCCGAGAACTTTAATCTGATTAATATGCGTGTAATTGTGTAATTTAATAAATTCAAAAAAGAAGCATTTTATTTAATAAAACATTTTCATTTAAAAATTTAAATTTGTGTCCATAAAAAAGTTATTCAGAGAAGTTTAAAAAATATTTTAAGTTATTCAATGTAAAAAATCTGAATATTTGTATAAATTTGAGATTTCTGGTTTAATTACTTTTAAGATATTGTTCTTTTTAAATTAGGAAAACATATACTTTTTGGTATATAAAATTTACATTTATGAACTACTGTTACAATTAATTTATAGAAACAGAAGATATCGATTGCAAATTCTACCTTTCAGTATAACATTTTACGTTAAATCCCTTTTCTGTGTCTTCTGCGTTACATTTTGCCTTAAATTGTTTTCCTATTTTTGAATACTAATCAATTTTTTCTCAATAACCTTAAAATTATAAAAATAAGGGAGATTTTTGGACAAATTGTGAAATTCCTATTACCTTTAGCTTCCATTGAAAAACTGAAAAAATGAAACCCGGCATGGGTTTCTGTTAAAATTTCAAAACTATTTCCTTACTCTTCATTTGCATAACTTTAAAGTACCTTTCAGAATAGATATAATGCCTTAATTATTTCTAATTATTCTTAACTGTTCTGGTATCAGTATAAACCATTTTAATAAAAAAGCAATAATTTCTGAAGAGCAAGTGTTTTCTCTAGAAGAGCTGTATGTCTTACTTGTAAATAATATTGTAACTGTAAAATTATTCAGAGGCATGGCATTATAAAATATAAAAGAAATCTATCATATTTATTACTGTTTGTAGATAGAATTTCACCCATATTTTTCTTATTTAGAAAAGTTATTTATCTTAATGTTAAATTATAGTCCCAAAATAATCACTCAAATAAATGTACAGATGTAATGAAGCAACCCTAACATCTAATGTAAGAAATCAAGCAAACTAGGTGAAGAAAATAATTAAGCATTTCAGTATCTCTATACAGTTATACGAAGAAAAATGTAATTATGCTTATCATGCTACAAAGTTCAATAAATAAAGTTTTTAACTAAGTTTTAAATAAACTGTAAAAATATCAGCAGGGTATAATATTACAGCATTCTGTTTAATATTACAAAATGGGCGTGTTCTAAGTTTTTAAAAATAAATTTATCCATGTATTAACTCTTTCCTTTTTAAATATAAATCCTCTATAGAATTTAATCACCTATATAAGTTATTTATATATAAATAATTTTATTTTACAAATAATTATTGTACATATATGTATATATATATATATATATATATATATATATATATATATATATATATATATATATATATATATATATATATATATATATATATATATATATATATATATATATATATATATATGTATATATGGACTGGTAAGTTTGTCAATAGATATTTATTTTAATAAATGCATATATTTAGTTCACATGTAGTTCATTAATTCAGTTTTTCAGAATTCATTTGGTTATAATATTCCAAATGCAATCTGAAAACATTAACAAAATGTGTTTAATATATTTGTCCAAGAAAGTGATTCAGGCAAATTCATATCATTGTTATTACGTAAAGCTAAGCCATAACATAATAAGTCATAAGTAATTTATTTGCATTGCATTCTGATTTCGGAATATCACTTAAGGAGCTTGCAAAATTGCATTAAAACACATTTAAATATTTATAACATTACATATTTACTTATACGTAAAGGAAAAAGTTACCAATTTTTATTCAAATAATAATAAAACCTCTATGTTGTTGTTGTTTTCTTATGACACTTGGACAAGCCAAGCTCGCTTTTGCCTTTGGCAGTGCGAATTAAGTCAATAGGTGGCCTCTATAAATACATGAAACACAAATTTATTATAGTAAATTATATTCCTCGCAGAGAAAACAAAATGTATGATCTATAGTTGGTATCTGATACTATATATATATAAAAACAATAGGTTTTAAATATTTAATTTAGCTCACAAAAGTACTGCAGCTAAAAACAATTGTAATTTTATTGGAATTACAGAAGTATTTGTCAGATGCATTTTTTTATCTCTATTAATTAAAAAAAACAATATATATAAAATGTGAACACTTAATAGGAATTGGAAAGATTAAGATATTAAATCCATTGATTATATTTTGCTGTTGTTTTTCAAGATAATCGCAAAATCCATTATCTTATTGCTTTAGGAAAAACTAAGTAACGTAGATTAATGCATACATTAAATTCTTTCTTTCCGGATAAACTGTCATTAAAGTCTTAAGCCTATTGAAGAAAAATGAGATATTACTCTTTTCATATAATAATACAAAAAAACTATTGAATTTAAAATGAAAAAATAATTAAACTAAATATTTTTTAAGAGATTAAAAGTATAAAACTGTCAGAATTTAAACAAAGAAATCTATTGTACTTTGAACAAAGGAATCTATTGAAATCATTCCTTACTCTCATTAGCAAATTCAATGTAAAAAAAAAACTCGTTAATTCTGTTATAGAATTTTCTTCTGAATATATAAGAATCACAATAGAATTGCAGCATTTAATTTCATTGTTTTGATATTTTGTTAACAATATAATTTTGAAAATGATGTTAAATAAAACTTATCTCATTTACATTTACGGAAAGTGTATTAACATTAATTTCCATAAAAGTGAATCGTTTGGATTAACCAAATATTTTTTAATCGAATTATTTTCTTTCCAGTAAAATTATTTGAAACTGTGGGGAGTCAAAATAAATGACAGTTTTTCAGTTCATTTTTAACTTTTGAATTATTTTTAGCAATATAACTGTCATTCAGAGAGAAATGTTCAAGAATTTAAAAAAAAAAAAAATTATGCTACCTTTCGTGGATAGGATATGTATATCCGATTAAAATTTTCCGAAATTTAATGAACAGCTTACTTTTACTTGCATATTAAATAATAAATGCATATTTCAATACAATACATTTATATGCCTAACTTATTCCGAGGCTTAAAATTCATAAATTTAAATTTTATTAATTCAAGACTTCTTATGGCGTATGTCACTAGATTATATGTCCGTCTTTTGCCACCTGAATATGAAATTAGTAGTCGATTTCATGCCAAATACTGGCAAACATGTTGGTTTTTGCCATTTTATCCTAGTCTCTATAAGTCACTCACTAACATATAATTCTATACTTGATACTTATCTGCTGAAGGTAATGTCCTTTATAAATACCTAAAGGAAAAATTCCTGAGGTAATATATCAGGAGATTTCATCATCCAAGATATAGGAATTAATTTATCTTTCTATGAAATGGTCAGTGCAGAGGATAAAGAAAATTATATTCAAATTAAAAAAGAAATTCTGAATGATTAATTATATGTATACATAATAATCTTTAAAAATATCTATTCAAATAACAAAAGAAATCTATAAAAACTTTCACGCCATAAAAATATTCGATATTACTTATTCATAGATTTATTCTGTCAATAAATGTCATAGATTTGTGCATATTTTTATAACTTTATGAATTATTGAATATCGAAATGTTGCAGACATTTTTAAACATTATTTTTATTCTTTTTGATTTACGAATTTAACTTATTACTTTTTTCCAAGCTCAAAATATTAAATATTATTATTCCTTTTTGCTAGGAAAATTGCGCCAATTGAAGGCAATTACTGCTGTAAGATGTAATTAATGAACTTAAAATGGGATTAAAGTAATCTATATTAAATGTTTCTTCTACCAAATAAGCGCTATTATAACTCACCATGTCAAGTAACTGTTATTAAATTATTGGTTACTAAATGAATTTAAAAATATAAAATTTTGAAATATTTATGAAGAAATAATTCAAAGACGAATCAGAATAGTATTTTATAATACAAATAAACTTTTCTAAAAACATGGTAATTGTGATCTTAAAGCAGAAAAATAAAATCACTCTCAATAAAATTACAGAAAATAAAATCAAGCAAAATAATATAAAAAAGAAACATATCATTCATTATTTTAATTCTAAGAATTCCGAATAACTTAATAAATCGTGTTAAAAATAAATTCAAGTAATAAAATGAAAACGTCTAAAATGTACATGCTACGACTAAAATATTTCTTAAACTATTTAATTTATTTAGGTGATTATGTTCTAAAATATTCAATTTAAAAATGACGTCATTTTGATGAAATTAATACAGAATTGTCTGATCAGTAATTAAATTAAAACAATTAATGAGCAGTGAGTTTGCATAATGAATGCAAAAATTTTAACATATCTGCTCATTTTAACATTTCTCTTTATAACAATCCTAACAGCATTTACTTACTAGCCTTTTCTTAAATAATCAAAAGAGGTATATATATATTCTTTGTTTCTGTTTTCATCATAATACAAAGTTTTATAACATTAGAAATATTGTTGAAAAAAATTTTCTCACTTGTTTTATTATTATTATTAAAATAATTTCCTTCTTCAGTTCAATTTATGTCACTTTCATTCTGAAAAAAATAACATTTCCCACAAAATATTGAAGCACAGCTTGTTTGCCCCTAGAACTTTACTTATTAATGAAAGATAATCCTTTGTTAACTTTTATCCTTATCATCTAAAATAACACAGTTTTCTTTTTTCTTGAAAGTTAAGCTTTTATAGTAATAAAAATATTTTTAAACTTCAGATAATAAAACTGAAGCAAAAACTAACGCGTTTTCCAAAAAGTGTGATTATTTCCTTATCAAAATTCCCAATTTTTTCTTGATGGGCAAAATATGCTTCATATTTAGAGGTGACAAATTTAATCAAGGCTTACCTAAAATCACATCTCTGAAAAGATAAATAATTCATTTATCTAATATTAACTTCTCTCGTTTTCCTGGAAAATACTTAACTTACGTAAATATTCGATAGATATTTACGTAAGTTAAATACTTATAATTCAATAAAGTGTGTAAAGAACTAATCTTATTAAAAGTTAGCTTAGAACTAACATAATTTTCAAATAATTATGAATGCTGAGCATTTTACTTATTTTTTAAGAAATTATGAATGCAATATCTTAACAGAGAAATTATATTTAACTTCAGAATCAGTCTATAAATATAAACGAGGAGAAATGCTTTTATAAGGTGTGATAAAACTTCCTTTTTTTGCTGATTTTAAAATTTAAATCACAAATGCAATAAAAACGTAATTGTTTTTACACTTACATTGATGAGAATTCAATTTCCTTATTTTACATGGAATTTTATAAGAATTAAATAAGGAAATCGTTCTTCAAAATTCATTTTCTCTTTCAGAAAATCTTAAATGTATGTCATGGTGAATTGTGGCTTTGGTAAAATATAAAATAAATGTATTTGTGGTAAAATTTGTGGTAACGTTTTTATGACTCAAAAAGAATATCATATGGAAGGTATTATGATACTAGGTAGTCAGTAAGCAATATTTTTAAGTTTTAATAAATGCAGTGCCTTTTAAAACAGTAAAGCATAATTAATGTCATAGCATTTTATAAATTACACTAAATTGCTATTAAAATAGTGTTTAAGCATTTATCTTCAATAAATTAAATTAAAACACAATTTATGTGTCTTTGCATTCTTCCCATATTTACTTATCGAAATTTAAATTAAATCATGTGTAATGCTCTTAGTCTGCAAAAGTGTTTCATTACATAAGGACTAAAAGAAATAGATAATCGAAGAAAATTTCTATCGAAACAAACCAAATTATGGCAACATAACTTATTTTCAGTAAAATGTTGGCCTGCGACGATGTCTTTATTTATTTTTAAATCTAATAGTTCTGAAATTTATATATTTTGAAAACTTCATCAAGAAACGTGATATTTTTTCAAATAATAAACCCAGTTAGTCCTCGTTAGCAAACATTTATCGTAGAATGACAAGTCAGCAAATTGAAATAATCGAATAAATTTTTAATTTCTTAATAAATCATCTCATTATTAAAATAATTTATCAAGTTAATTATGAGGGACCTCATCATAGCCTAGGGAAAGAACAAAACTCTTAAGAGGAAAAGCTGCTAAGTTTGCTCTCAATCACTTTTGAGCAACGGGGGATGGATATTGGGCTTCTGCATTTAGATCTTACAGGGTGGATATTTTGGAGTTTTCCGGGTTTCCTCCCTTGCACCACACTATCATGGCTCATTATCTAAGAAAGGCTCTCCCGAAAGGCAATTTACGTGGTGGATATTAAAATGCTTTACCACTGCCTGAAACTGCTAACATGGTATCAAAGAAATTTTTCGAAATTGCTAATGTTTTAAGCATTTATGATAAACTATAAGAAATACGACAACCTTCAAATATGATTAAAAGAGCCTAGAGAAATAAAATATAAGTAAAGAAAACTAGATATATTTACTGAAAAACGTTCTATAAATAAGGTAAAATTTAATTTAAACTGTGATTAATATTTAAAAACAGAATGTTGTTTATTCAATTTAACTAGTTAATATCAAGTCCACATTCATGTATAATTCCTTAGTATTTAAAAAATACTCAGCATATAATTTTATACCCAACAACCATTAGCAAAAACAAAATAAACATCTCCCTTTGAATACATTTATTTAAAGTGGGAACTAGAAATGCATTTTATGAGGACATGTTTTCTTCCCGATATATTCCTTTAGTTTAAAAAAATAAGACCTCTTAAAAAGTTATTAATTTCTGAAGCACTTAAACGAGAATTAGATATAAATAGTGTCACATTTATGATAATAGAGCACACAGATAAGAGAGTGAAAATTGTAATTGTAAAAGTATATATGGGTTAACAATTTTATTCACTTATAAATTTTTTATGCTTACAGTAATATGTCTTGGTATACCTTTATTAACTCTTGTTATTTAAGAAAATGAATTTTATTTATTAAATTTAATATGTGTCATAAAAAGGAATTCTCTTACGCAATCATTTAAAATTAAACATGGGAAATGTGTGTGATCTGTAACTTCTAGATACATGTCTAAGTTTCGAAAAAATGCGTAACAAACACTTCATTTAAAATTTTAATGAAATCAAAACGAATAATGAATTCTCTGATGAAATTATTAAAGGAATAAGAATTGTATATTAAATAGAAACTACGTGATTTCTTATTTACACTCTTTTATCTATAAATTTTATTTTAATCTAGAGTTTAGTTTCATTTTGAGTATTTTAAGACGAATCTTATCTATCGAAAATTAGAATTAATCCACAGTTTAAATTATCCAAAAAAATGCAATTGTAGAGTGATCAAAAGTGTTCTATTTAAAAATATTGGTAGAAAGACCTTGAATTAATATATATACTCTGTTAGTTAGATAAAAAAAATAAGACATTTTCTTTGTAGCTTTAAATGCATCATAATTTGCTGCATTTATAGACACAAAAATTGCACTAAAATTGTGCAAATTACCCTAAAATTACCCAATGAACTGTTAGAGACTGCCTGAAATACATAACAACTCTAGACAATTCAGAAACATTCCTTTATAGATTTAAAGCATGCTCAAGCGTTAATCACAAGACTTGGAATAGAAATCTTATCAAGCTTTCCATCAATGGAATAAAAGGTGTGTGGGCCCTATTAAAGTGACGTCCTTTGACTCATGCAAGTGGTTCAATGCTGATTTCGAAGCTCGAGGTACATTGCTACACTTGGATCATGAACTGAGTTCGTTGCTACCTCAGTTAGAAAGCAGTTACCGTGGATTGTTGGAATCAGAATACCTGTCTTAATTGGAAAAGAGAAACCTTTGTTTGCACCTTTGTAAGATTTGAGAGAAAATATAATGGAGGAAAATTTTCTCTGTAAGAAAATATTGAAGGAAAGTAGGCAAATCTTATAATTCAATAATGATGTATTTGATATTTTTGAATATATGTAATATGTTTAGTTGGATTTTCGGAAAATAACAAAATAATCAACCAGAGAATGGAAACAATACCTTAAAGGAAACTTCCTTAGTAAAAAAGCAATGTTAATCAAGTTTCAAAATATAAAAAAATGAATACAGAATACAATTCAAAAAAATATTTAAAAGCTTAGCTCAAGATAAAAATGAATAAACATCGAGTTTCTTATAATTTGTAAAATTCACGCATTTAAAAAATTATCTGTCTTTTAAGAAAGAAAGATTAGTGACCATTTTAATAATAACTGAATACCTCTAAAACCAATCTGTCTTAAAAAATGTATTAAAAAAGTTTAATTTTGTGAGCTTCTAGAATCATTATAAATTAAAAATTCTTATCTTATTAAGAAATTCTTAAACACATAGCGAAATTATACTTAGTAGTATCAAATGTTAAATTTAAGTTCTATTCATTAAAACTATTTTCATAAAAATACCAAATATGCAGTGTCTAAAAGAAAACATCGATTTGTGTACATTCATCAAGAGCTAAATTCTGCTTGGATAGGGGTATTAATTTCATTAATGATGTTAATTATCAGATCGTACGAGGAAACGCATTTTAATACACTAAATGTTAATTAAATCAATTTATTCTTATAAATTAAGGAAATATTTCAAATTAAAAACAAATTCTTTCCGTTTAGAAGTATCGTTTGATGATTTTTATTTTCTTTAAAGATAATGATTATAATTCTAGTAATAATTCTTGTTTCTGTTGAATATTTTCAAATGTTTTCAGTAAATTAGAAGAAAACTGTTACGAGAACATTGCTAATTTGTTCATCTTTTTATAGAAAAGATGTATTAGTAAACAAAAAATATAGGATTTTATTTTATACATTAAATCAACATGATCTCAGTTACTAAAATTAATATTTATTCATTCAAATAAACACAAATTACTTATATAATTATATATATAGGTATATAAATTATATATGTATCTATATTTATTTATTTATTTGTTCATTTATATATATATATATATATATATATATATATATATATATATATATATATATATATATATATATATATATATATATATATATATATATATATATATATATATATATATATATATATATATATATATATATATATATATATATATATATATATATATATATATATGAAAGTGAAAAAGCTTTATTCATATAAAGTTCTGTATGCTGGTATATAATATATTTAAAATTAATTTACAGAAAATAATATGTCTGGAGTTATTCGAAATATAAGCCTGCATAATACTTTATTGAATTTACAGTGAGAATACTTTAGAAAAACTTTTACCAGTAGTTATGATTAATTAGGGGAATTACCCCAAAGCAATAAGGAAAAATAAAGATAAATTACGAAAAAAAATGAAGCTTCAAATTTCCTTTCTTTGAAAAGGTATTACACATATTCATTTGTCGTAAAGAAATTTTATTTATGCTTCAATTATTACTCAGAAAATAATTGCTGTAAAATTGGTCTCAAGGAAAATACTCAATAAAAATACTTTCTTATCGTGAAAAATTAAAAATATTCCCAGTAGTTCATATTTTCAAGTCAAATAGCTTTCAGATTAAGCAATACACAAATACTTTCCTTGAAATAGTCAAAAATAGTATATTTTAATATATATCATACTATTTTATCGTTGTTATACTTTTTCTCTACCAGTTTGAATTTTCAATTAATTATTATTTGAATGCTAATCGTAATTTAAAATGATTTGTAATGAATCAGATTTTTATAGATTATTAAAACATGAAATTTCCTTTGAACCAATTATCACTGCTTTTTGCTAATTTCAAAATGTATTTCTAATACATATATAATGATACTCATTATAATCTTTATTCCTTAAAATAATACGTGATTTAATTTGTTAAATCTGATAAAATAAATAAAAGTAATTAAAAATAGTAAACAAATTAATGAATAATTAGATAATATTTAATTATACTTTTTAACACATCATTCCAGCACTCAATCTAAAGCATAAAAAATATATATTAATAATATTTCCCATAACTATTAAACCTTGCAGTATGTTTATCATTACTTCGATAAAATGAACACTTTTTCAATATTAAAAATATTACATATGTTATTATTTTTCAAATATTTTGCATAAATTAGTAGAAGAAAAATATATAGTCAAAAATTTTATTTTAACATATTAATTTCAAAATTAAATTAATATATAAGAATACTTAAACTTAATTTTTCAAATACGAATTCATCATTTTTTTATGATTTCATATGAAAACTATTACTTAAAATCTTAGGTAAAATGATAAACAGTTTTTACTACTTGAACCCGTGAACTATGAATCAACAGAATTTCAGAAATAGAGTCAAAAAATTACTTCAGAACAAAAATTTTTTTACACATTCTTAATAAAATCATTAAAGATTATTTTTGATTTTTAATGTTTGAAATAATTACTATGAATTTTTCTACTATTAATTCTTTAATTTTTATTAATGAATAAATTATATATAAATGTGTTACAGATATTAGCATGAAAGTACTATTTAAATTATTGAAATATGCCCTTTTTCAAAGATTTTCCTTTCAAATTAAGAGGAATTCATTGTAATTATTTTAAATCTACGAATATTTTAAATGCTTTGATATAGAATATTCGTTGCAATGAATCATTTTCAACAAAATCGATATCAAAACTAAATAAAGGCGCACTAAATGAACTTTTATTGAAAAAAATATAAAGTTTCTTTAGCAATTATTGTTTCTGTTTTAAAATAAGATAATTAGTTTTGGGACTTTATTTTCACTTTCGCATAAAGTATACGAGACTTCAAATCGAAGCGATGCGCTTATGGTTTTTTGGTGTCGATATTTACTGCTAATAGCACATGCCATGAAACAGTAAACATTACCTAATATATGCATATTTTTTCGTTTCATTAATAATACAAAACAAGCTTTATTTGTTTCCTAAATTAAATGTGCCACGAGAAATCTTTCATCGTGATCGCCAGATAAACACTAAATCAAAGTCCATTTTTTTCTTTAAAATTCCAGCTGAGGCCTCAATGATAAGAATATTTTGGGGAAAAATCGAGTTTATTGGGAGGAAAAATAAATGAGTAAACTCAATGATTAAAACAGAAATGTTGGTTTTAACTGGAATTACGTGGTGTTTTGGACATGACAGAAAATGTTAAAAACATTTATATTTTAATTAATTATTGATTGTGAGTAAATGGAATTTTTGATTCGCGCAAATTAGTTTCATTTCAACTTCATCAAATGTGTTATCATATGGATATAAATCTGTAAAATTTCTTGTTATATTTTTAAATTTTTGGAAATCTATAAATCCAAGGCTTTTATAAAAATCAGATATCGCTACATTTTGCCAAAATAAGAATATATAATATTACTTAAATACGAAATTTTATTCTCAATCATTTCAAATTTTAAAAAATTGGATGATATATCATTTCTAATAGGGAAGTGCTTCAGAGAATTAAGTTTTAGATAATTATTGATTGTTTGTTTATTTATTTAATTCGTTTAAAGTTTAGCCTATTGGTTTTTAAACTTTATTAAATTCATTGACCATTCCGATGTAAATCTTTAAAATTAGTTTACTTATTAGGTTTTAGGAAGAAATATAGTCTGTAGTTATATGAAAATGAAATATTAAACATTTCTAAAATACGAAACTCATGCTAGCAGTCATGATAAGAAAGTGTTAAGGAGAATTAAATCTTAGATAATAGTCGATGCCTAGTTAATTGTTTGCTGACTCGTATAAAACTAGCATATCATTAAAATTCATTAATTGTGCTCATCTTTGGATGTAAATCGTTAAAAAATGTTAACATGTTTCTAAAATTTTGGGAAAGAATATTATTCTAGCCTTGAAATATCACTAAATGTAAGTAAAATACGACATGAAGTGTTAAATGTTACTTAAAATATGAGTTTCACATTTCATTTATTTTAAAACTTGAATGATATATCTGAGATAAAGTGATAGGTAGAACTAGATCTTGACTAATCGTTAATTACTATTTTATTGTATATCTGATTTATACAAAATTTAGTACATTAAATTTTTTAACTTCATCAAATGTGCTGAATTTGATATTTAATAGTTAAAATATGTAATCATATTTTTTAAAATTTTGGAAAATTGATATTTGAAATTTTCTTGTATTATATATATGAATGATATATCATAATTGTTTTACTAGAACAGGAAATAAAACATTAAAATAATGCGGAAAAATTAATTTCGTTTCGGTATTATTTTGGAATTATATTTTATACCATTCTTAAAAGGAAAGTATTAAAGAGAACAGGACATTTGCTAATCGTTGATTGATTGTTAACAGTATATTTGATTCACGTGAATGAAGCTAATACTTAACCTAGTACATTTTTATTTTCAAAAACTTGATCTTCGAATTTAAAACATTGAAATCTTATTATACTTTTGTTTTTTCAATTAAGTGTTTTCTGTAATTGCAAGAAAATGAGATATTACTGAATATTTGTAAGATAGCAATTTAAATGCGCGTTAATATAATATTTCTTAAAACTACACTTTTTCTGTTAGATGTGAATCAGCTGAAAGTAAATTTCGAAGATGACCTGGTAAAACGTTTAAAATACATAAGATAGTACCATACGATAAATTAAATAAAACCAACACCTTATCTTTAAAAGAATAGCCATGTCTCTCTTGCGATAGAAACCCAAGCTTCAAAACTTAAGTTAATTGTTTGATTTTATAAATATTTAATTAAAGCAAATGATTTTCTCTTTGAAACATGAATTTATTTTTAATTTCTTTGGATTATCGATTGCTTTAGATAATATTTACTGATTACTTTTGATATATTATTCATAGATTTCTCTGGGAAAACGTATTATTTTGAAGAAAAGTTCACACACCTTATCTTTGTTTTAAATAAAGAAGGGATTTTTCTCTAAACTCACGAAAGAAACGGATTGTCAGTAACTTTTCTTAAAAAGTTTCTAAACTTTTATGACGATTGGTTTCTGATGCCAAAAAATTCAGGCATTGTTTCTTAATTCCAATCTAATATTTCTTGGTTTGGTTCCCATCAAAAGATTTACTTTATCTGTCCTTTTTACTATTTTATAGGACTTTTCCGATTTTAATTATAAATACATTTTTAAGTTGAATTCATTGACATGCTTTATCTAAAATAAAGTAATGCTATAAATTCCTCTGATACTTGACAAACTATTCCTGGTTAATTTTACAAATTTACTAGTTCATAAATAAGTGAAATACAGGCTGTTTGCACTTTATACTCCCCTGCATATTTTATGAAAAGTACAGCATATTAATTCAATAACACATTTTCGTTTTATATTTTTGTTACCGATGCATACATTAAGCTATTTTATGGGAAAATGCACATAAAGGTTAAAACAGTTACAATGAAGCAGTATGATCATACCAATTTCTACTAAAGATTGATAAGAGTTGAGTTTAAATATGCCTTCAAGTCTAAAATTCTTAAGTCCCATTTACCTAAAATTCCAGGAACTTGTGAACGGAATTCTAAGGAAAACATAATTATCAGCTCTAAAATGTTTAACTATCGTACTTCATTTGCATCGAATTTAAATATTTCACATGTTTAAAATAATTTGAAAGTTTTACGGCTATATATTTTGCATAATTTCTATTTCCTAATTAGTATTCTGTTATTAATCTTCTCACACTTTAACAATAATTTAAATACACTTCCATTTGTAAACTTATTGATTTATCAAACAAAAATCTTTCTTACATACTTTACTGAATATTAATGATTAAATTGTTAATAAATTTAAAATGTTTCTAAGCAAAATAGAGATGTACAAAATAATCTCAAACGTTATAATATACAGTATTTTCAATAGAATATTAGAGAACAGAATATTTTCAATTATAAAATAAGATAAAATCAAATTTTCATCTTGTATAAATATTTATATATTCATTTTGTAAAATGATGTTATATTCTCCCAAGATTGGTGACTAATGAAACAGTTGAAATATTTATTGTTATAAAAATATTATAACATATTTTTTTTCATAATTATAATACATAAAAATGTTTCTTAATGTCTTTTAAAATCAAAATATTTAGAAGAGAATAAGATGAAACAAAATATTGAACTAAAAATATTTATATCCTAATCTTATAAAAAAATTGTCTAATGTTTTTGACAGCAACATTAACTTATGAAACAGTTGAAATAGTCCCTTTTTTATAAAACTTATTTAATACATTACATCGTTTTTGAATTAAATATCATAATATTTAGTTAAAAGAAAATAGATTAGAATAAAATTTGGTTTTGAATTAATATAAACTTATATCCGTACATTGTAAAATATTTTTATACTCACACAAGACTACAGAAAGTTATGAAATCTTCATAACATTAATTTTTTTATAAAATTATAAACTATAAAATATTTTTTAAATTCAAAATTATATTAAGATATTAATTTTCGATACACAACATCTTAGCAATTATCTTTTTACATATAAGCATCCTAGGATTCAAGAGAAAGGTTATATTAATTTATTTTTATTTTCTTTTATTCTTTTTTTATTTTTATTTATTTATTTAATTTTTTTATTATTATACAAAACAGTTACATTTTTATTCTTTTCATATTACTATACCAAGTTTTAATTTCTGATGAAAAACACTTCATATCAAATCTGAAGGAAACTCTATCTTTCTTATTAGAATTATTAGCTTACATTTTGTAATTTCTTTTAATAATAATTTCTTAAAAACATAATTAATATCACTTCGTGATTTTAATTATGTTTTAAAAATTATAATTAGTTTAATGAAACTCTAAGAAATTGATTGATAAAATTTAATGTTGCTCAAGACTTTTTCGTGCATTGAAAGGTATAACTGTAACTGAGGCAATAATTGCAAAGCTACTAATATTAATACATTAATAGTAATATAAATTAAGAATATTGACAGAACATTTTTCCATCATACGAATTTAAATACACAATACATTATATTCTTAGATAGTATTAATATAATACATTAATTTTACAACTTTATATGAAATATTATGATATATGTAAGAATAGCTTCTAATTGCACCACATAAAAATTAAAATCACCATATACATAACATTTTATAGTCAAATTTAAAAAAGTTATCGATTTTATAGCTATAGATTTTTAATACAAGAATATAGAATAGAGCTATAGATTTTTAATATAGCCTAATTTATGAATCTAAATGATTTAATTTTTCTTTACAGAATTCTATATTTTAGATAAAATTGTACTCAGCATTTTCCCCTTACAATTCGTAATTTTTCGTCATTTCAAATGCATTAATTTTTACATGTATTATTGAACAAAAATCATTTTATTAATGGAATGACATAGGAATCGTTTTCATTGTATCATTGTAAAAATTTAGTAGGGCTATTTCACATTTTCTGATAATTATCAAAAGATTAAAAATAAAATAAAAACCTTGTAGCTTAAAAATTCGATACTGCTAGAGTAATTGCCCGTGAATTAATATAAAAATTGAGTAATTTTGATATTATTGCAAAACCTTTAGTAGCATTTTGAAATTTTGATATCACTATTTTTTCAATTTTGCCAATTAGCTATTCAACTTTTATATACAGAACAATTTTTATAATTATGATTTTACAATAATTTTTTTCCGACGCATATTTTTCATTATTAAATTAAGCTCAAATTTTTATTTTGGTTTTTAATTTTATGTAAAAAAAAAGTAAAATGAAACCTAAAATCAATAAAATAACGTAACTAAGAGCATTAATTTAAACTTTTTTAAAAATAATGTGCAAAAGTGTGACAAAATTTTATTACTGAATTTTGAAGCAATTTATTGCTTAGTATCTTCTATAGTAAGATGTTCAGATGGAAACTGAAATTTTCATTTTGAGGTTTCGTTTCACTTCAAAAAATAAATAAATAAATGAAAACAAAATTAGTAAAATTAAAAAAAATAAAAATAGTGAATTTTCTTTTTTAAACATAATATTAAAAAATTCTGCACTATTTGTTTGATATGGATTTTTACTTATCTCCGGTAATAACGTTTTCCGGACATGTATGAAAATTTCAAATTCAAATTTTACAAACCAAGTAAAAGACGATAGCAGTGAAATAATGTAAAAAGAGGCTTCTTAGCCTCTTTAAATACAATGTACAAAAGTTCAGAACAATTTAATTGATAAATGATCAACTTCATACTTTATATAATAAGATTTTCAGACAATAAACTGAAATTCTCGTTTCGATCTTTTATTTCTATATCATAGCAAAACGAAATAAGTAAAATAAAAACCATAAATTTAATTTTTAAGCATAGTATTAAAAAATTCAATATCATTTGTTTCTTAAATAATTCGTTTCTTATGTTTATTATCGCATTCAGGTAATACATGAAAATTTCCAATTTCAATAGCTGAAATTTTTTTTATAATTTTTAACAAATTTAAAACAATATAATATAATGTTATGCAAAATTAACGATGATAAAAAGTAAGAAATATTTCTAAATATTTTCAAGTAATTATTTTAAATAATACCTTTTCATTTCAGATTGAAAATGAAAATATGACTTTCATTCTAGTGAATTTCTCTGTTTAATAACTCGATAATTTTGTTATCTTTTCTAATTAAAAATTTAAAAATTTACATACTCAAGTAAATGCTCTTAAGAATGAGAAAAATAATGATAATTTTAAAAAGTGTATTCAAAAAAATTCTAGATCTAAAAATACATAATTGCATATACATTCTATATGTCAAAAATGTTCTTAAATATAAATGCTTATTGTTTAAAGTTCAAAAGTTAGTAAAACATAGTTATGTGTCATATTAATTTAAATTTTTCACTTAGATATTAAACGCGATATTATTAAAGAAATGAAATGCTTTATATTCATTTATAGGAATCTATTTTTTTAATACCAAGAACGCACTTAACAAAGTTTGCATTTAAAACTTTTCCAGCCGCTCTCTTTAAACTCACTTTATAACGTTATCAAACTAAAGCATCTTGAATTAGTTATTTACATTTTATGACTCTTAAAAAAACAAAAAAAATAGAAATTTTAATTTTCTTTGTATTTGGAGTCTCATTAGTTGCTTATTAACTTTCCTTATTATAGCCAAAACAAAGAATAATAAGCCGCTTTCTTTCTAAGGAAATTTAAGTTAACTGAGAAAACTGATACTTGTTGAGTCGGCTGAATTATGGAAAATTTTTAGTCACGTAACCTTATTATTTTATTTTGATCACTACTAGTGAAAAGAAATAAGGAAATGAGAAAAAAAGGAGCGAAACGGCGTTTCAAGAAGTTTCATTCACGGAAAATCGGAGAAAAGGAAGAATGAGTGTTACTCACCTGCTGGTAAGAGAAGCAACAATCGGAAACTGGGAGCGAAGAGCTCTAGCCATTGATCCCGATCCAAGCTCCCCCTACCAATCAATCAGATCCCTCTATACCTGAGACTGCCTTTTTTTCTCGAACAATTAATGCTTATTGTTAGAAAATCACATGCGCTTCCGTTTTTAAAAGGGATTATTTTGAGGTGGGTTTAACTTTGTTTTCATTGCTCTACTAGATAGCCAACATTTATCTTCCTATCTTTTCCTATTTATTTTTTATTTTATATTTCATCCAGAGAAAAAGAAAAGGGTAATCTCAGGGAAAAATATCCTTACTAAATGTCACAGAACTGAAAAAGTTCCGGAACTTACTTCTTTATATGCGAAAGTTTTAGTAAGGTTAAAAAAAATTTCTGCTGCTTGAAAAGAAACAATTGGGGTTAAGACAGATGTTTAAAGTTTGTCTTAATCTAACTCGTCATTATACTTTTAGAATGAACTTTTGCTGTATTTGAAAAAAAATTGTATAGGCATAAATTTAGGACAAATATTAAATAATTGTTTTATATCCCAAATTTATTCCCAATTTATTTCCTTATAATAGGGAAATAAATTTATTTCCATATAATGATATAAAAAGCGTTAATTTATATTCCCACCAAATGCTAGGAAAGTTATTTGAATTTTGTGGGAATTATTAAAAAAATTACATTTGACAAATTATCTTTTATTTTGTTATTCAAATTATTAATTAATTCATAAAGTTTGTTTAAATTGTAAAAGTTCTTAATACAATATTTTCATTGAAAGTTTATTATTATATATGTTTCTCTTTTACCGTGCGAATATATATATTGTGCTTATTAGATAATTTTAATTATTAGTTCTCCGACAGTTGTTTTTTATAATGATGTGAGAAGTTTATTTAACAATCTGCTTTCCTCATACGTGTATCATAAATATACCATATAAGATTGTGACGTGATGAACAAAAGAAAAAGAAATTTTGGAAAGTGGTCTTTCAATAGCAGTTTAAAGGATGCGGTAAAGTTTTTTAATTTCCTCTTTCTCACATTTTAAACTTCACAGTTTTCTTTTATAACTCCCAACAAGTTTTTCTTTTTTTGACAAAATACCAAGCAATTTTTCAGCTATTCTAAAAGTTGAATTGTGAATTTCAGTTCCCCATTTCATAGGTTTCACTTCCTCATTAGGAACAAACATTTCACGTGGTTAAGAATCCATTTAAAGTCTTAAGTCCTGATTTAATTAGCCCTTGTGAAGTAATGTTTAATAGATAAATGAGTATCAAATTAGAAAAAAAGAAAAAAATTCAGAATATGTGGATATTTTTAGTCATCAAATGTGACTAAAAATTATCCTTTTATTCTAAATTTTGTTAAGTCATAAATAACAATATGCATTTAAAGAATTTTTGAATAAAATTTTGTTTTATTGACGTTGTTTCATGAAATTCAAACTGAATGAAAGTAGTTTTTTTATGTTCATATCTATCTATCTATCTATCTATGTATATATATATATATATATATATATATATATATATATATATATATATATATATATATATATATATATATATATATATATATATATATATATATATAATTAGAGGCTATTTTTAACTGGTTGTAAGAATCAGTTTATTTTTAGCTGGTATTCTCTCAAATCATATATTTCAGTATCCATATCCAACTAAAATCAAAGGGAAGATTGTTTCTTTTTCTTTTTTTAAAAGAATATGGAGAAACTCCCACCTTCCTATTATTAGAAAGGATCTAGTTTGTTTGATTTGCGCTTTTACTGTCTTTTTTTCTGCCCATGAAGGCTGATTCAACTCGGATCTATGGCTTAAAGGGGATTCCAAACCACGGCAAACATGCCATCCTGTGGGGAATAGGGGGAATTTATTTCAAGACGAGAAATCATTTAACAAGTCTTGAGATATGGTGGTTTGGTTTATTCCCTTTTTTTCAATAATAAACATATTTTGGGAATAAAAAGAATTGCGCTTACATTAACATTCATTTTCGGTGATAATTCTAATGTAGCATACTTGAATTTTTCTGATGCTTTATGTTCATTGAAAAGGGTGGCTTTAGTAAGCCAAAAATTTTTTTCCTTTAAAAGCTGAATTGCAAGAATCACACAAAACAATATCTAAAGTTAACATTGTAAACATAAGTACTTCCTATCAACTGAATATACAGCGTGAAGTTAAATTAATAGTTTGAAAATATGTACAAGTTGTAACACATGTACAAGTTGTAAGAAATTTTGGAACACACATTCTCACAGAGAAGATCATCAATATAAAATGAATTTTTAATTTTATAAATTAAATTAGCTATATGCAGATTGCTTTGTTTTAAATATAGTTTTAAAACTTATAGAAAAATCTATGCGTAAAACGTTAAATTTCATTATGCATAATTGTAAATGAAACAATGCATTTTAATTTAAAGAGAAAGCAGAAGCCTCCAAAAAAGCACATATAAGAGAATACAATTTTTTTGGAAATCGAATTACATGTTTATTGTTTTTGAACTATTTTTAAAAAATTCATGTTGAATATAAACAATTATTTTGAATCATAATATATATTATATGAATACTAATATATATTATTAATATCCAAACTAAATAAAAAAAGCATCTTTCAAAATCAACTCTATAGAGTGGATGCCAAATGGCAATAATGTACAGAGGTTGAAAATTTGTGTGTGATAATATTGAAAGCAACGTGCTGTTACAATGGTAAATAATATTTGTCAATATACTGAAAACACGCTCTTTTTATGTGCACATTATTAGGGATGTATTTTTGCATTTATATAAATTATAAGCTATTTGTGACTTATAGAATACCATGCATCTTAAGAAGTGACGCCTTTTTAATTATTCTCATTTATTTTTATTAAAACTTTAAATAAAAAAACTATCGGAAGAATTTTGAAAATATAATTACATCCAAAATATATTCAGTAATTTTGTAAAAA
This sequence comes from Latrodectus hesperus, assembly GCA_037975125.1. Lineage (NCBI taxonomy): Eukaryota > Metazoa > Arthropoda > Arachnida > Araneae > Theridiidae > Latrodectus > Latrodectus hesperus. The sequence goes on from CM075859.1 coordinate 12,656,958, forward strand.
TTCGTATTCCTAAAAAAGTCAGTATTTCACAAAGCATTTATTAAATAATCACAAAACAAAAACAAATTAGATTTTTTATTTAAATCTTAAAATTAGACTTCATGAAGATTTTGATTTCAGAGAAAATACTTAAGAATAATCTTAAGCTTCGAGAAATAAATGACTACTTTTTCCTTATGTAATCCCAGTAGTATCTTTACTGACACGTGATTTTTTAACAGTAATATTTGGAACTAAAATTAAAATACATACTAAAAAACTGCGTCAAAATTCACTAATTAATCTTATTTTTTATAGAAATATCAGAACATAGGTAAAATAAGACTGAGTTATTAATGAAATGGATGCGAATCATTCATTTAAGAAATCCTAAAGCGAAAAAATCTATGAATCGAAATCCTCCATTAAAGAAAGATGTTACGAATTTGATTTTATGTGAGAATTGTAAACATTTATGAATAAAAATTGTTAGAGTTTATAAAATTTATATACTGAAAACCTGCAATATGCTATTTCTTGGAATTATTCTACTTTCTTACAAAAAATGTATTTACACATTTACTCATTTACTTGTAACACTGCAATAAAAGTTGAGAGGGCTCTAATTAGACTAAATCCTACAAATCAAATTAAATTCTTAATCGCAAACTCTCTTAAGGTTGGTGTCGAATCCATGAACTCTCCCTTTAATGTTGACTATTTATCCCACAACTCAGAGTTTACAAACATTTTAATACCTATCAGCAAGCCCTATAGGAAATTGAGTTGAGTAGTGCCATTTTAATGGTACGTGCATTAGACTCAAACCTAACAGCTTTTCTTGGAAGTAACTAACCTTTCTTGGAAGTGGAAATAGGCAGTAACTTGAAATCTAAGTTCTACGTTTTCGCTGAATTTGTTCTTAAATGCAAAAGCTGAATGCTAAGCGATAAGTGAAATGCAGGAAGTGCAATTCAATATAAAATATAATAATAAATCATATTTATTGTGTCTTTTATTACAAAATAAACTATTCTACGACGTATATGAATAATTGGAAGGAATTGTGATACATTCCAAAGGCAAACATATCTAGATAGACTCCACTTAAATATATAAATGGAAAAATGCATTAAATTATGTATTATATTAACACCAATTTTTCCTAATTATTTAAAGTTTCCCTATAATATATATATATATATATATATATATATATATATATATATATATATATATATATATATATATATATATATATATATATATATATATATATACTCAAATTTAATTATGACTAGACACTGAAAAATGCTTATCAGTGCTTGGATGTCATGATGCTTACCTAAGAACTTAAATAAATGAGGAAGGCTGGTTGTTTTCAATGGGGGAGATGCTTAAGGGATCCCCTGCCGTGTGTCAGGGATCCCTTTTCTAATTTGTGAAGGGGGATATAACAAAATAAACATTCGGGGAAAATCCTCACATTTATATTTTTTATAAGTAGTTCTATTACAATTCTTCTCTAATCCGGTGATTCCCGAACAATGTCGGTCATTGATTTGGCATCTATAAGAGTTTAATGAACCATACCGAAATTTGAACAATACCAATTAATTAATATAATGCATTAGGTCATCAGTTGGGGTGGGCACCAGATAAATGGTTGGGGATGATCTTCAAAATTATATTTTTTGTTTGTAGATCCATAACAGTACTTTCTAGTCCCGTAATTCATGAATCACATGGTTTTTGTTCCCGAGATTCATAACAGTTTAATGAAACATAAAATATCTTTTTATATAATATTAACTAATTAATATAATATATTAAGATATCTGAGGTCAACTTAAAACTAAGTAAAATTAAAACAAGTCAATAAAGCTTTTTGATAAATATTATTTAATGAAAAATATTTAATATAAAAATTTGCCGCAAATTATTTTAATCAGAAATTTAACCCCATGAATACAAAAATAGTTATTTTATTGTACTTAACAGTTATGGGAGTTGTTTAACATTCATAAATTATTAACTAAAGTATATGAAAATAAAATTTGCTAATAATTTTTTTACCCTCGTATAGTGTATCATACATTTTTCCAGTAATTTAAATAATTGCTCAGTACTTTAACATTTGTCCAAAGCAATAACTGCTTTGTTAAACATAGTTTTTGCCTAACTCATATACAAGGAATGATTACATTTATTGAAATCAATTAAGACAATTTCGGTCAATTAATAGGACAATGTGAAATTGTTTGGGTTAAACTGTCGCAAATCATATTCTATGGTAGACGGGAATATTTTGCTTTTAAATTAATATCCATTAGTTGATGCTTCAAAATTCTGATTTATGCACAATTATTTCGATTCAACAGAATAATAATATGGCATTATATCGTGTTTTCTGAGCATTCAAAGAGACCCAAAGCGTAAAATAACACTTAGTTCATTTTTAAGCGTCAATTTCAGTTTCAGCATATATTTTTACTATAAAATGAAAATAAATTATTTACAATTGCGCACGCGAATTTAGTTTCGTTATATTAATAGACATTCATGAAAAAAATGCAAGAAATGATGTTTTTATGGGAAATGATTTGAATATAGAATCTGCTTTTTCCCAGGGTGTTTTTGAATATTGATATAAACTTGTTTGTGTAACCTGTAGAATTTATTTCTTCAAAAGTACATAAAAAAAACTGCTCAGTAATGAAATTATAGCGTCAAGAAAGTTTAAAGAATTAATTGGAAATTTATGTGTGTTTCACCAGTTAAAATAAATAAGAGATTAAAGTTTTGAATATGAAACTATTAAAAAAAATAATCAAATATAAAATTAATAAAATCTCAAATAAAAATCAAGTTTTTAAAAAAAATCAAGATAAAAAATGTGTAAGTTGAGTGGAGGTTTTAAGGTTTTATCATTCCACTTTTATCCGAAATGTGTGATACATAAAAAGAATATATACTAACCACCACTTTAGTGCAGGTTCACTGAAAAGAAGTGTAAAGGCATTGTTTTGTCAAATAATTCGCAAAATTGTATCGTGAAAGTAAAGCAATTCACCAAATATACTCATGATTCCCTAAATATAGAAGTATTGCATTATGTATTTAATGGACAACTTTATGAAGGAGGAATTAATAACACCTATTTTTTAACTACTCTGTCTTTGATTTGTGATTCTATTCTAGAATAAACAACTATAGTTACAATAAACGTCTTCTGTTCCAAAATCTAATATAGAATAAAAGTAACAAATATTATTATATATATATACGTGTAGGTCTGCAGTGTGCAAAATAACTATTAGAGGAAGAATATATTTTTGTGCAGAGATAAGATGACTAAAATGAGAAGAGTTTACAGAAAACAAAGCAGACTGATTAGGAAATGTTTATTAAATTTAACTTTATAGCATAGCAAAATGAAGTCATCCAATATATTGCAGTTATGCTGTTATGTTATCCTTCCTGCAACTCAAACAATAAATTTTAGCGTTGTGACAAAGATATACATGTATACTTATACACATGATATTATTATATCGATTAAGTAATGTTTGATTCAATGTTTTATTGTGGATATAGACAAGGTAATTACAACACTAGTTATTAACATACTAAGCAAATACAATTTCTTGCCATTTATTCCTTTAATATTAAAGAAACATTGATAGTGATATAAAGTAAAGACAGTAATTAAGAGAAAAAATGGGGTTAAGAACTGCCCTAAACTGTAGACATTAAAATCAAACTTACTTAACGTATCCTTTCATTTATTCCTCGACAATGAATAATTGTTGTGAATGGAAAGTTTATATCAGATGAATATCTTTGATCTATCTGGCCTCTAGAAATATAGTAACAAATATTCATATTTGAAATAATGTTTCATTCATTAAATTTAACTGATTTTTGTTTAAAAATATTCACCTTTAATATTCTGAAAAAAGAAGGAGACAAGATATATATGCTGATCATCACGGATGCGACAACTTGGTAATCAATATTTAAATCACAATTATCTAAACACAGTCTTTTTAATGGTAACAAAGTACTGTACTGATTGTTAAAAAATGCGAAACAGCGTTTTTGGTGGTTTTTAAACGACTAATTAATTTGCTTCTTTGTATTTCTTCTCATTTTAATTATAGTAATTAATTAGTTCAAGTCTTCATTTAATTAATTTTCACAAGTAATTTCGTTAATTAATTTGTGTCTTCATATTAAATTATCATAGGTAATAATCAATTTACGTCAGTATATTCTTCCTTATTTATATTTTGTATAGTAATTTTCTTTGGAGATATAAATTTCTTTTTATTAGATGTATTTTTTCTACAAGTGACTATTATTTTTCACTTTTTTAATGGGATTAAGAATAATAACTACTTATGATTTATATAAAGGTGTGTGTGCGATTTCTTTATTTTTCTGTTGGCTAATTGTACTCTGAGCTTTTTCTTATTTGGAAATGGAAAATATTAAAAAAAAACCTTAAAAATTAATTATGAATTAATTAATGTGCGGTATTATGACACATAACCACATAAAAATATTACAAAGAATGAATATACGATGAAACGTATTTTTAGAAATTAATTTACTGACTCTTGGCAGTCAATCAACTTTACGGCACTGATAACGTGAAGAAAATCTTATGGTTTGAGTAATGTGAATCAGAAGCTTTTAACAGAAATGAAAAAAAAGAGCTTAACTTTTTCTGGTGTGTGATTTTTTCGGTGCGTAAACAGTATCATAAATTGCATTTGTTATTCCCTTTAACCTAATGTCATATCTCTGAATTCTTATGTGAATCAGTATATTACCATCTTTCAAGAAATATTTAAGTTAAAAGGAATGAAAAAAACATGTAAAACAAGTTTAAATAATGGAAAGACATTACAAAATAAAATACGTACAGTTATATGCCTGACTATATTGGAATCATATAACAATTCAAACTATCGTTCAGTTCATATACCTTCCCTACCCTACATTTGAAGTACTTCTGATTCTTTATGACATGTGGTTTTTTCATAAAATTATAAATTTTTATAATGTGCTTAATTTTAATATACTTTTATAAGACTAATCATTTATTATTTTAAACAATTAAAGTAAGTTAACTCTCAATACTTGAATTGCCAGTTTAACATTAATAAAGCAATTAATATATTTTATGCAACATCCTTTTAATGGATGGCTTTCTGTTTAATAGTTAATGGGTTCAATTCCAAATTTGGTCGTAAATTTTGCTGGTAAAATCAGAATTCACTTAAATTGCATGTTTCAGTAGAACCAGTGACCATTCTCAAAAAGAAATCGTCGCTTGACAAGACAACTGGAACATAATACATAAAGAAATGTATAAAATATTTTAAAGAGTTGATGGATTACTTTACATGTTTGCACTGATTATATATAAGAGTTTAATATTATATCAGAATATAGAATGAGTATAATTATCTGTAAAACATTTTATCCATATATCAGTATATCCAGATAACGTAACATGTAATAATTTTTTTTACAAAATAAAGTGATATAAAAGAAAAATCAGCATAATTTCTTCAAAAGTATGATAAACATTTCCTGTTGCATTTCCGGTATTTTTCACAACATTTATATTAATATCAGAATAAAAAATTACGTATATTAAAGCTAATATTCTTACATTTGTACAAATATTTCTGGTTCAATCTTTTGCTTTATACTTCTCTCTCTGTCTCTTGTATAGAATAACACAAATAATTGAATTAATACATAAAAAATATTGATTCTCATAGTGGTGGTGGTTGCAATTATTTTTATAATTATATCATAATTATACACCTCCTTCTATTGGTTGGTTTGGACAAGTTTCTTGCTGTATGGTCACTTTCTACTCACGAGTGTAAATTTGATCAGGAGATAAAGATCAAAATTTGACTGTGGTAGCAACCAAATAATGAACCCTTATTCTAAAAGTACTATAGTTACATCTAAATCCTAATTACATAACCATATGTAAAATTGCACCAAAATCTGTTATAATTAAAACATGCTTTTGTAACTTTGGAAAAAATTTTAATCTTCAAATATGTTAATACTTTACCTGGATTCTTACTAAGAAGTTTTAATCTAAATGAAAGCAGTGCAAGATATGTTGCTTTTGAACTTATTTTTAGCATGGCTTTTTTCTTTTTATGAATTTTTTTAAGATTCTTTCAAATGATACTGTTAAATCTGATAATAAAATATTATCTTTAAAAAATCACATTAAAATTCACACGAAAATATTAAAAAATGCACAATGTTATACAAAACTTCAATTTTTTAATCACTACTTATAAAAAACCACTCGCCATGTTTCCTGAGTGTGGGTGGGTGTGCACATCTCTTTATTAGATTTTTGAAATTTGCCATTTACATTCCAGCAACTGTCTCATTGACAACTTTTGACATTTTGTAATAATTAGCTACATCGCACTAGTCAAGAAGCAGCTCGGAAGGTGTTATTAAATAGAATACTAATCACTTAAAGCCAGCGTCCCAGCTCGACGTCTTTACTTAGCGGAAGAAGGATTCAAGTCTTGCAGAAAATTACTCATTTCCCACATTAATTCGTACAAAATGAGGCTACAGGGAACACAAAGTACGGGAAAGGCTTTGAAAGAATATGCTGACCAAAGTTTCTATTTTTAGTTACTCATAACTCGAGAGTACTGGTGAAAGAGGATTTATGTTTTAAAATGAAATCTGTTATTTGTAGTTGTGATCATAGAAACGCTTCGGGTTATGCATGTCTGTATGTGCATACTACTTTTAATAATTCCTTATTATTTCTCTTTCTCATTATTTTTTCTTGTTGAAGTATGTATTTAAATATTTAATGCAATGCATATAAATAACAGCGCGAAAATAGAAATAGTTTATAAAAATCCATTAAAGTCCATACATTGCTTGTAGCGCAGGATGTATACCAATATATTCTCTGATTATATTTTATACGCTTCTCTTCTACAGTATTTCAACCTATTATTGCTTGCTCAATCTGCATTCTTTATTTATCCGCTTAAAAATATGGCTTCTATATCGAAAGTGATCTTAAAAAAATTTCCCAAAGTAAAATTTATTTGCTGGTATAACTTGATTCGGTTATAGAATACGCTTCCTGTTACATATGTATGCCGATTAAATCTATGGAACACAACCAACTTCCTCATAATTTTAAACAAAGTCAAGTGATGAGATTGACACCAGTGCTGGCACCCCTCTTTTCAAACAGGGCCAATATAGAGACGTCAGACACTACTGAATTTTTAACATGCATAAGTTCTTTGAATGCCTTAATTTTTGGGGAGATCAAGTAGAGATGCGGCTACCTCTTGGTCACAAGAACGATGCATTTAACCGCAAAATTATCGCTTCCACAATACATTAAGAGAGAAATAGGAAAAAAAGTAAAAAAAAAAAATGCGGGTGGCATAAAAATAAAAGAAAGATTGAAGTCAACACTATTGTCACAAAATGAAAATGAGATCTAATATTTATTATAAGCTCGTAAAATTTAGATTAAATTATGAAAATAAACATTTAAATGCCCGATGAAAATGAAACACATAAAGATATATAGATCAGAAAAGTATTTTATAGGCAATCAAGAGACAGCAGGTTCTTTAAACGAATCAGACAACAACCGATGCATCTTAAAAATTCCATAGATTTCGATGCTGCTTGACTAGTGAGAACCTGCACTTTACCTGAATTTGTACTTATTATATTTTATTTCCTCAGTATTAATGTAAATATTAACTCATGTAATCAAAATATGCTGTAAATAGCTCGTTTATTGTCATTTATATTTGAATCAAAACTCCTCGTTATGTACCACATTGTTAATATGTTATTATCACAGTTTGTTTGTCAAATTATTAATGTATCTATAAACCCAGCTTATTTAACCTTGTAATCCTGTATACAACTTGTGTTTTAATATATATATTGTTAACCAAGAACTCTTCTGCTTTATTGTACTTACAAATATAATTCTATCCAGGCCCTGCCTGCAGTTTGTTACAAATTATCCAAAATTACTGTTCTTATATCGGGAAAAATTCTGTAAAAAATATAGTCGCCTGTGACTATCCTCTTAATTGTACTATTATCCAGGCTTTGCCTGTAGTTTGTTTCCCCCTTTTTGTAAAAGTCCTTGTCAGATTTTAATAAATACGGACCGCCAGGGTGGGGATACCGGTTCGATTCCGCCAACAACCAATCATTCGATCACCAAAATCAATCCAATGAGATCTGATGCCCCTCTCCCAGCTTTAGGAAAATTATTAAATAATTTATTCGATTAACATTATTAGGAACATTTTATAATAATTTGCTATATAGGAGATATGTGCATAAGCACGGGCGCTCCAGTCTACATTAAAGACATCCCCTCGTCCATTGACTAGTGAGAAGAGGATGGTACATGTAGTGGTTGTGCACTTCGTCACTTGAATGTGGCTCAAAATTCGGAGAAGAATTGCATAAAATGGCTTCGGTCGGGAGAAAGAAGTAGCGGAAAATGTATCACAATAATCAATGCAACGCACATAAATTTTATTGTTATATTTGTATCAAATGCATTTTATATCTAAATATAAGCTATTGTCATTACAATCATTTACTTAGATATAAATATTTCGTTGTATTAATATTTAATTTATACAATTCCAAATGAGCAAATAATACCTGCTCTGATGGAACAAATGCTTCAAATTCAAAGCAAGAAATAAACATTTCATTTATTAGGACATTCAAAAGAAGGTTAAATTAAGTAGTTCCTCCTCGAATCATATTTAATCTCAAACAAATTCTTCCTCTCTCACAATCTTTTTTATTTTTTTAATTTATTTTTTCAAAAAAAATTTGACAGATGAGGTATGTTGTTTTCTTTATTATATGAAACCAGAAAGTAATTTTAACTTGTTTTATTTCTTAAGAAGCAGGAAAAAATAATTCTGTAAGAAATTGAGCTTTAGATTAAATTTTATTCAGAAAATATTTATTGTTAAAATATCATTCATATGGAATTTTCATTACGAACTATTTAATACTGTAGATTTGCTTAAAACTTTAAAAGCATTTACTGTTGAGCAGATTGAAAAAAAAGAATGCAAATACATTCATAAATAGTAGCATGTTAATGACAGAGCATTCAGTACGCATAATGTTGATGACTGCGTTAAGTTAATGATAGCATAAGTATAGATTATTTATATATAATTGCATATTACGTATTACATGAAAGTAGTAACTTATTAAGATGCTAATACTATCTTGGGTGTAAAATTGATGAAGTTATTGGAGTGGATCAATAAGAGCTATTATTACTGGAACACTATTTAAATATTCACTTAAGAAATAATAGTGTTATTATTATAACACTATTATTTCGTAAGTATACAGAATTTAAAATAAAATATGTAAATTTGAATAAACTGCAAATCTTTTACAAGAATTAACACTTTATTTTATCAAATTTAATTCAGGTTTATAAAATATTGAAAATTTCGTTACAGATGTTTTATTTGGATATGTGTGAAAAAAATTTATATCTCTATAATATATCTGGTAAAGTTCTATACATAGCTTGTTTTAACGAACTAAAATTCTAAGAATTTTACTACTTACCATTATAATAAATTGAATTCCATGAAAATAGCTCTGAAACTAAATACTATTGAAAGGCAGTAAAATGCTTTTAAGAATGCTGTTTACCAATGTAACTGGAGATTCTTTTAGTACAAAAAGACAAACAATTATAGTTTGTGCTATAAAATAGCACAAGCAATTTAAAAATTAAGTTGAAATCGTTTATTTAGAAAAACTTTTAGAGAAATCATTAAATTTTAGTACATCAAAAAATACTTTAATTGGACACCAAATATTCTTGAACAAACAATATCAAATAACGATAACAAGATTTTGTCTACCTAAATTCAATTTAATATTTCGTTTGAATTTATATACATATATTTCTTTCTACAATTAAAAAAAAATAAAAACTTTATTTAATAAAAATATCTAAAAATTATATAAAGTTAACTGTTTTATAATATTCTAATACTTTTTAATATTTGAATAAAAACCTTTAAATATATGCTAATTGCGCAAATAAACAGAAAAATCAAATTATTTTAGCGTGAATATTATATGGCAAGGTTAGTTGGTTTCGCTGGACATTTTAGAAGCTTTATATATAATGATTTTTGTTGTTGATATTGCGAGGAAATGGCTAAACTAATTTAAAAAAATGTACTAGAAAATAATATAAAAGTGGCATCTTCTATTAGTTACTAAAACCATTGTGTTCAATGAAACCCTGCCAAAACTCAGAAAGCTGATTTAAAAACCACTTTTTTCTCCTTGTAAGCAATTTAATTTGAATTGCAACTTTACAATGAGCATTTTGTGTGTAAGATATTTGAAATTCTTACTAATGTATTCTTGCAAATATATACATATTCAATGTCTACTTTAACTGCGAGATATTTTATATATATTAAATAAGTGATATTTATTAAATAAAGTGGCAGGCACAAAACATAATTAAGAAAATGTCGAAAGAATATTTTTAATGTTTCTCATTTTAGAAGACTCTTAAAATTATATATATATATATATATAATAGTAATTTATATATATATATATATATATATATATATATATATATATATATATATATATATATATATATATATATATATATATATATATATATATATATATATATATATATATATATATATATATATATATATATATATATATATATATATATATATATATATATATATATATATATATATATATATATATATATATATATATATATATATATATATATATATATATATATATATATATATATATATATATATATATATATATATATATATATATATATATATATATATATATATATATATATATATATACATATATATATATATATATATATATATATATATATATATATATATACATATACATATATATATACATATATATATATATATATACATATATATATACATATATATATATATATATATATATATATATATATATATATATATATATATATATATATATATATACATATATATATATACATATATATATATATATATATATATATATACATATATATATATATATATATATATATATATATATATATATATATATATATATATATATATATATATATATATATATATATATATATATATATATAGATATATATATATATGTATATATATATATATATATATATATATATATATATATATATATATATATATATATATATATAAATTACTATTTATTTTCATATCATAAAAGTTGTTCACACGAAAAATTGATAAAGGATGAAAAGTGTGTATAAATAATTTTGTACATATTTATAGGCATGTCAACAGTTTTATGAGGCCTTATATATAATCCTGGAACACTTTCAAAGTGAAACATTGAATTTGAAATCTTAAATTTCCTGTTGTTTTTTAATTGCTAAGGGAAGCTAATTTTATGTTATTTGTTAGATAAATACTGCTGTTCTACAAGAAATAAAAGGTACTGTAATTTAAAAAATACCTTTTTTTATATACCAAAATTTAAAAAAAAAACTTATAGCACTTTCTTAAAATATTTTAAGTATTAAGGAATTACTAAAATGCTGAATGTTTTTTAATGTCACTCATGGCAAATTTGTCATAAAAATTGCTCAGGTGAGGATAAAAATGAAATGAGGATGTTAGGCGAGAAAGATGTAAGAATTGTGTG